>BFEA01000160.1:898447-916975 GCA_003427395.1 Chara braunii | reverse complement strand
ACTCCTTGGATTTGTAGAAATTTCGGCAGCGCTTCCCGTATGGAAAGTGACTTGCCAAGATTTATAAAAAGCCAAGTATAAGAAAAAATCTCAGAAAATGCAGAAATTGACCTAAGTAAAAAAAAGTTACCACAGAAAATGCAGGAATTGACACTAACTCCTATGGCTCTAACACGTGGCGAACAACTAAAGCAACTACCTATCAACCTGAAACTCAGACTAAGTAGTGACCTCACTAAGGCACATGCAAGCCATACCACAAAGATGAGTACTCTCACCAATCCCAAGTTAACCTGAACAAACAATAGTTCATGATCTCTCAATGATTTAACCCATTATACCCAACTTACATAAGGCATAGGTCAGGGCGCCTGAACTTACAGAGCGCACCCAACTTAGCTAGGCCTAGAGTCAGAATACCTAAACTTATAGAGCGTTCTGACTTGGCCAAATATACACAAACCGAGGGCACAACTACTTTTCTCTTCTTTGGGCATATGACTAGACCACTCTAGTCGTCCTGGACTGTTTAAAGTATCCAAGTTGTATATACTTATCTTCAACTTTGTCTTCTAAGGCTGCATATGACTGAACTAACTTAAGTTAAGTCTGCCCCAGTTTACCATTAATTCTATTCTTAGTTATACTCTCTTCAAGTTATGATACGACTATAGTCAGACCACCTAAACTTATAGAACAGTCTGATTAGCTCGTTCTTAAATAAAATAGTAATAAAGTATAGTCAAGTTATAACAATTGGGTTCCAGCATGTACGAGGCTTTGAGCCAGACCCCTTGAACTTACAGAAGGGTCTAACTCTCTGCCAGATTCGTTTTTATCTGAGCCATTATGTGTGTGACATTGAGTCAAACCCCCTGAACTTACAGAAGGGTCTTCCTTTTGACCAAGATTATTTCTTCAGAATAAAGAGCAGGAAGGGACAAAGTCACCTGAACTTACGGAACAGCTCGGTCCCCTCGTTCAGAAACAAAAGAAACAAGTAAAATCCCAATGAAAACAAGGCAACCCAAGACACCAAAACTTATTGAGCGCCCTAAGTCCATGAAAATCAAGCACAATCAAACTCCTCACAAGTCAGAGCAGTCAGACCACCTGAACTCACAGAACAACCTGACCCTCCATGCAAACCATATCACTGGGTCTCCCCAACTTATGGGGACATCCCAGCCTTCAGAGTAATCAGACCCCCTAAACTTATAGAAGGGTCTGACTTCTCCATGCAAAACCAAAATAAAACAAAGCACTGGGGCTCCCCAAACTTATGGGGACTCCCCAACCTTAATGACCCGGTTGATCATCATACAAATCCTCCCATCATCCTGCCCTTCCCTGATGCAGTTCTTTTCAACAGTCTGACTTCATACAATCAACAAAACTAAAACTGAGACTTGAGCAAACATTCCTTTATTTAGTATTGTTCAGTGTCCTGAAAGTCAAACCAAAAAATAGAGTAAGGCCGCACGTCATATATTCAGTCAGCGATGCAATGGGTAGCACAAATAGGGGTTATAGCTCGGGTGTATAGAGGAAAAAACAATGGTTACCTATCAGTTCCCTGCCTCCGGAACTCCTCCTGAGTTCCGGCAGAGCTCCTGCAATTGGTGGGTTGACTCCCCACAGAGTCTTGATGCGGTCCTACGGGTTGCAATCCCGCCTGCCGCCTTCCCCTCAGATCAGAATTAGACTTAGAGTAAGAAGGGTAGAAGGAGATGGTTTGAGATTCTCAGGTCCAGGAGGGGTGCTCTCACACTCGCAGAGAGGGCCTGATACCTTCACTCGCCTGAGGGCCCCGCAATGATGGGCAAGTAATAGCTTGATTAACTCTGAATCAGCCGCTGAAATCTCGCACCTCATCGACCTCTCAATCTACAGCAATAGTCCCTCTTTCTACCACCTAGTCATTCCCCCACGTCCGTCTGTCGCAACGCCGCAGCCCACAATAATCCGCAGTGATCACCAGCAGATGTCGGCAGCACGCGGCCTCCACCAGTTGGCCATGGCCTGTGGGTTGCCAAAAGCAGCAGCAGCACTAAGCCTATAGCAACAATCGTAGGTGGTCAGCAGTAACGACACCCGACCACTGTACAGTCCGCCGTAACAACTAGCAGCCGCTGCGCAGTCCGCTGCAACAGGGCAAACGGTACGCTGCAGCCCCGTGCAATCGGCAACAGTACCGGAGCCTCGTCCTTCACCAGTCCAACTGCTCTCCCCAGTTCCGGTGCCTTTTCTCAGACAGGTCGCCACCTCATAGCAGCTCAAAGACGCAGGTAGCTCCCCGGAATCTCGTCAAGTCACCGTGCGCATAGCAACTCGCGCGCAAAGGCAAGGTGCTGCGACAGCCTATAGAGTTAGCCCTCCCACGCCACCAGACAGTGTTCAATAGGACACCCTGTGCACAGTGAGCTCAATGGCCTAACTTGGAGACCAACAATAAGCCGCGTCCAAGGCAACAACACGAATCACTAGGGGTTGAACACAACCGCAGTGATTCGAACTTCAAGCTCTGGGCCGTAGGTGTCGCAAGACCCTCCGTTCTCTTCCTATTCGATCAAGTCGACTCCCCTTCTATCCAATGTACCTGGCCTCCCGCGCTTTTTCCTTCGGAAGACAAACCTGCCCTGGTCCACTACATATCCCCCATCCAACACTTCCTACATTACTGTCGTGGCACCGATCACGGTGAGCGGGTACCGAACACTCCGAGCACACTGCCTTATTCCTCCCACTCCTTCAAGCACCCTGTACTGCCGAGATGGCGGGGAGTCGCTTCGCTCGATAAGGCCAACAGTCCGTCCGCAATCAGGTGGGTCTCTAATCCATGGTTGCCCCCGGTAGGATGAGCGAGAACGAATGAATCTGCCGCCAAAACACGGACCGATTCGTTGCCATATTTGCACAACAGCGAAATTCCTCCTCTTCGTCGGTATCTGCCTGTGCATCGGGGCACATTCATTCGCAGGTAAGTATCCTCTTCCGCCTCCTCGGTATACTAGTCAGCGATCTACTTACTAACCCCCCCACGAAGTCATCTTCTTTACAACTGTTACCACTCACCCCATAGCACATCACCACCCCTTACCTACCAAATGCACAAATGAGGATGAATCTTCCCCTAAAGCACGGGAAGATACACTATATTTTTATGGCCTAAACCGAGCTCGTCCCCCGGGCGCAGCGCTTAAGCCATACAGAGCCAATCTCATCATGCCGCTATCAAATCTAATCGCACCATCGAAACCGCAACCTATCACATCCCCCAAATTGGTACTCACCTCGCTTGATTTTATTAGTGAACGAGCAAAGTTCTTAACACCTCCCCGCTCTCGTTCCCGCTTCCGCCATAGCCTGGCGCACCTAGTTTTTTTTTTTTTTTTCCTATCATACTAACCTCCCTTAGATTCTGACCCCACAGTCGAGTTCGCCCTGGCCCGGAATCCCGATTTCGACTCCTAGCTCGGTGGAAATGGCCAGGATATGACCGAGATATTTCCCTCTCTCTCTCCTCTGCACACGTCGTTTTCACCACTACTCCTCCCTACACACTTAAACTCCTTCCTAACGCACTCTCTGTTAATCTAACCCCAAGTCTAACTTCGCCTTTCTATTCACCTGCCCCCAAAACCTCAGTTTAGCATTTTAGATCACTCGATTCTATCAAGAATCGAGTGAGAAAATCATCTTCCCGTTTCTTCGACACTCCATACTCCATATCCCCTCGCGCACCCCCTTCTTCATACTAACTTCTACTACACTCCGCCTTTCTCCGATCCGCCTTCACCACTGGATTCGCCCTGTCCTCAAACCCCCTCATGCGATTCTCCCTTACTCAACTTTGTTGAAAAGTCAGTGGGATAGTCATTCTTTTGCCACCCACCATCTCCTCTCACTTACGTACGAATGCACTTGGCATGGTTTGGCGCCCAGGTTCATTCGGCTTTCTCTACCACTCTGCTGCCTCAACCCCGTTGTTTGTTGCTTCAGCGCCCGTTCGCTTGCTGCGTCCAGCCTTCACCTGGCGCTCGTCACCCACTCTCCCTACTTCGTTCGACTTGCACTTTTCGCCACCCTCACTCCGAATGTTCCCAACACACTCCCGCGTCCGGGTTCATCTCTACGCTACACTACCTCGTCGGCTCCGCTCCCCTACACTCCGCTTGAGCTCACCGGAGAACCACTCAGTTACGATAGAAAGGAACCCCGGGCGTTGTCGCTACCTCCGGTTTATAGATACCGCCCGCTCACGCGGGCCATATTAATCTTCCTCGTATCGTTCCAAGTTTTTCGGATGTCCCAAAGGACTTCGGGCCGGTCGGCGCCCCTTTTGCCATCGCAACTGGCAGCCGCTGAGCGGCCCCGGCCGTAGGCCAGCCCGATCAACCCCACGCCTCCCTTTTTGCCTCCACGTACCCGGCGCAGCCTGCGTCCGGGTTCTTTCCTAATCCTTGCGCAGGGGCCATACTAATCTTCTCTGTATCGCTCCAATTTTAATGGATGTCGCGAAGGACACATCCCCCCCCCCCCCCCCCCCGCGATCATGCAAAATGGTCCGGGGCAGCTCAGGAATATGGGCTCTACTCACCAAATCCCAGCATCTGAGTTCGAACATAGGTCTGTATTTCAACAGTTCATAGGTGTACCCACCGAGCTCAGCTCTTGGGGCTTGCCGCACCCTCGACACTGCGACGCGGCCACATAAACCGTTTGTAATTTCCCTTCAGGCGATCCTTCGAGTACAATCCACCCCACGTGACCCCATATTAATCCCGGTATCGTGCCCCGAAGCGGGACGAGAGTAAAAGGGCTAAACCAAACAACGCTGTTTTCGTTATAAGTGAAATTGTTTTCATGTTCACATTTTTTTTTAACTGTAAAATGGCAGAATGAAATTAGAAAATTATAGACGAAATAACGATAAAGCAAAATAACGACAAAGCAAAATAACAACAAATCGAAATAATGACAAAGCAAAATAAGGACGAAACAATGTTCATAGCAATGCAAAGTTGAAGGAACGACAAAACAGTGAGGAAAAATTAATGTGACAGTCACGCTTCTGTGTTGCCTGTGCTCAAAATATAATACTATGTCAAGTTTTTACCTTGAATGTTTACACTCAGTAAATATGTCAATCTCATCAACAAAATATTAACTACGGACTGTAGCTTTAATCGCACCTCATTGACTTTCGTATCTAACTATGGACAAAATGTCAAATGTTATTCTAAGTCTCATATCAGAAATGTTGGCTTGTGAGAAAACAAATGGAGGGAAGTGACCTCTTGCAAGCAAAGATGCAAAACCTAACATAAAAACACCACAACTACAAGGATCCTCTTGAGCAGGAATTCGATCCACTGATGTATCAAAGGAGGATGTAAGCCCGTCCACATAATATCTTTCGCGAAGATTGTGCCGAAGAAACTCCGCTTCGAAAAAATCTTCCAAGCGTTCAAGGACTAAAACATAGTCAGTACGAGGGAGAGAGTCTATGAGGTGGAATTTACAGTTAGGACCGTCTATTCTGACATAAGCTAACGCCCAGTGATTTCCAAAATGAAGAGGGATAATCACTAAGTCATAATAAAAAAGATTTGTGTCCTTCACCCATTTCATCCCTTCGGAATATGCGGTTTCAAACCTCGAAGGACTTGACTATCGAGTGAAGAAAAATGAATTTAAAATGTACACAAAAGGAACCCTATCTCTTGTCACTTATGTACATGTCGAATCAACCTTGATGTGATCATTGGTGATCTGGACGGCTAGCAGGTACAAATTGACGACTTTGTCATTTAGCCATTTCTCATCCTCGACGACGACCATGACGTCTTCCTTTCCCACCTTCCATCTCCCATTGTAATCGACAATGCCATATGCTTCATTGTCTTCGCTGCTGCCTGTAATGATGTCAAGATACTATTTTTCTTCTACGGTGCGGCGTTTTGTTGCTAAAGGAATCTGGAACGAAGGGTCATGCATTGCACACAAACACACATACAAACAACAATGGAACGACTAAGACTTCATACAAAAACGAACTTTTCGTTATGTGATGTATGACGTAGACCCGAGTTCATGTTTTTGGTTGTCTATCTATTTCGCTATCATAGCTGTCATCCACAATGGATAAACTGCAACCTTCGCGATGCAATTTATTTCCTTCCCTAAGGCTTATTCCAACAACTTTAAACATCCTTAGGGCAGCTGGCTTCATAGATGGAAATGTCATGGGTGTAAGTCTTCTTCTCTCTTTTTTGGGCAATAACAGCAAAGTCGATACGGCTTGCAAGCCACGACGAATAATATTCTTCTCACTCTGCCTTTGCGAATGTACGTGCATCGTTTTCCACAGTTCTTTTCGTCGCCCTGCATGTTCAGCAATATAAAACGACAATGATTGACAAGACAAAACATTATGAGTTCAAGTTCAATTTTCCACATAATTGCAAATAAGAGATACACAATATTCTACTTCATTTCTTCTCATGACCGAGCGCACGGTTGCAAACTTAGGCAAAAAATTAGTTCCTATGAGATGAGTGCATGTACCCCCTAATCCGCATACAGTGTTAGATATTCCCTTAGAGATAAGTACGTGCTCACCTCGGTGACTCACTAACACTTTGTCTTCAACACGATCTTCTATCACACCATGAGATGGTGTAAAAGGAGATTCGTCGATAGATATCACGAGGTTAGCAGACTGTTGTGCTTCTGATTTTGCAACCATAAGTTCAGGCTGTACAAGCGTATGTTGCTCCCGTGTACGTAGTACTATACGTCCTTCATCCTCTTCGATGGTCTGTACATTGACAGTTTCGTTTGCAGCTGCAGTCGCGCTTTCATTCTTCATGTCCAGAGAGACTTTATGTTCATCTTTCTCAGCTGGCATATCCAATGGCATCTCTAATTCTGCAAGTGCACCAGTATTATCCACTTGCGCAGTAACACTCTCGCTCGCCAACACAGTGGTCGCCCAAACTTGGTCATCCGGAAGGACGTCCTCGACACATTTCGGCAGTTCTCCATGACTTACGCCCTTGACGCTTGCACCGCCGCTTCCTCCCAAATCCGGGCCACTTGCATCGCCTCTCGATCCCCTGCCATATGCACTGCCGCTTGATCCTAATCCCAGAGGCGAACCCGATCCCCTGCAATGTGCACCGCTGCTTGGTCCTAATCCCAGAGACGAACCCGATCCCTTGTCTTGTGCACCGCCGCTTGGTCCTGATACCTTTCCCTCTGTTGCTTGACGCCCTTGACACATTTCGTGTTTTTGCGGTTCACCATGACTTATTGGCTTTCCACTTGCACCGACGCTCGGTCCCAGGCCCTTGCCACTGGCACCGCCCCGTGGTTCCGATCCCTTGCCATGTTCACCACCACTTAATCTTGTTCCCTTGCCAAGCGCACCGCCGCCTGATCCAGATCCCTTGCCACTCTCATCGCCGCTCGCTCCTTTCCTTTCCCCAACTTTGTCTTCAAGTTCCTCTTCGATACGCCAATTATATCCAAAAGCTGGACTTGTTTCTCGATCATAGAACTCTTCCAGATACTCAAATCATCGAGATGTTTTAAACTCCTCTAAGATTTCTTCTGTCCTTGCATCCAGTCTTGATTGAGAAACCTTCGGATTAAGTCGCAGTAGTCGCTTGCCAATCTCATTTTTGGCGTGTGCGACAAACTTGGATCGTGACACGCCTCTATGGAGGTAAAATTGTCACTCCCCTTCTTCTTTTAAAGCCATTACCCACTTCCCTCTCGCCAATGCAAATTGGAAGTGGTGGGGGTGCCATATAATGTGATGACCCCATACGTTGTCAGGCATCACCGTATAATCCTCCCGCCAGACAATATGTCAAGGAAGCCGTGCAATGTCTGGAGAATGATGTCTTCAATCTCGTACTCCAAAGGCTCAGACGGAGGTGGTTGACGATGTTTTTGCCGACTTTGTAGACGAGATCACACTTTTCATCATGTCGAGGAGGCGGCTTAACAAATTTGGCGAGGTAAAGTCCACTCTTGACCATCTTGGTGACGAATTGAACAAGAAACTCGGACTTCATACCCTCCCCTTCCAGAACAATGCAATGACGGTGACTCTTTAACAACTCCCAAATCAACGCCATATGGCCTTTTTCCAGGAAAACAACCGCCTCATCCGCAGGACAAAAATGCTCCAATGTTTCCACCATCGCATTTGGCTCCCTTTCCATACCTTCGTACACCAATTTCTCCCTTGGCTCCACACCTGCCATTTTCAACTTCGTGGGCGTGAAGGTCTTCTCCACGACATCAACCAACATCTTTGGCCTTCTCTCTCTGCGCACAAGTGCTGATAAGTCACCCGCCTGCTCGCCAGATGATCGATCTGCAGCTGGAGTGCTTGCTGGAATGTCTTCAAGCAAGGGAATAGTGTTGCGGTGATAATCCCCATCGTTGAAGTACATGATGACAACCATTTTGTCTGTGTCCTCCAAAGGCAAGTTCGCAACCTTATATAAATGCTTCTCCTTCGTTTGTAGCTGACAAGTCCACTTTAGAATAGACAAGTGAATGTCAATCTCCCAACTTGTAACTCGCTTGAAAAATGTATACTCGCAAGACCGAGGAACGAAGCACAATAATGTCCAATAATCACCAGCCAGTTTTCCCATGAACTTCCGCATACCATCAAAGACTTCTTCAGTCCACACCCCTATCTGGGTTGGGTGACATAAATCCAGCACGGCCGTGTGGCAACTCAGATGTTTGACGACTCTATATATTTCCTTGGAATTCATCTCGTCTGAAATATTGCTTTGTTCCCGTTGGAATGGGACGAAAACAGAGTTCACGTTCTGTCTTTTGAAATGTATATATTGCGCCGAACCCGACATTCTTATGCTTTCCGAACCCCTAGTTTTTTATCTGCGCAGCAGCTTGTTGACAAACTGCATGAACTCTTCGGGGCACTTCGCAGCAAGTGACGCTGTTTTCTTGAAGCCCTCTTCTCCTCTTTCCTCTTCTCCTCCAAGTGTAGCCGGGAACGTTCGCATCCAACTCATCTCTTTGAAATGGCGACGCTGGTCGATCCACCTCTCGGACGTCAATCCTTCATCAGAGTACTTATCAAACAAATCGGAAAGGTTGTTGAAGAATGGTTCCGTCCACTCTGACGACTTCCTGTGAGGGTCAGAAATGAAGACGAAGTAGTGAAACATCCTCAACATTGTTATTTCAATCTTTACCATTTCCACATATGTTTCCGTTGAATGTTTCCCGGCACGTTCAGCAGCTCCACTTCGCTTAGGAGTCAGTATCACACTGCCTGTGAGAATGTCTCGCAACAGTTGCAGCCGCTCACGCCTCCCAAGCGCTGAAAAAGATTTCCATGTTCTGATCTCCGGATCGTGCACAGCCACGAGGTAACCAGGTCCTTTGGTACCCTGAACCCACTGAACCGGATACCTAACTCCACCTTTCAACTCAAATCTGGGTCCAACCCTCGGTGCCTTCCCTGATTCACCTTGTTTGGTAGCAAGCTTCACAACATCTCTCCCCGACAATTGTCCAGCTTCCCAAGCGGCGTACACTTGTTTCACCTTTTCGAAAACGTCATCTGTCGCCCTTGCCAACAACATGCAGGGCCCGAAGGCGTCAGACCACTGACCGCTTCACTGAGTAGTAAGGGACATGTCAATCAAATTACGAATCCCGGTCAAACGAAGAGCCTCTCCCGCAAACTTTCTATACTCTGTATTTTTCACTTCTGCCGCTGAGCCGCCTTTAGCTTCAGGACAGTTCGACTCGTGCCACAACTTCCGTATGTTCTGGACGACCACGTTCTGGTGCGGTGGGGTATTCCATTTGTCCTCGGAGTTCTAGAAAGTGCTCAGTGTGCCGTAATTGCCCATTCTCTTATCCGGATAATGGACCTTGACACCGTGGGGCGACAGATGGGCTAAATTGGTGGAGAGAAGTGTCTCGCATATAAAGTATCTATAGGACGAAGATCACAAATGATGAAAAACCCACACGGATCTCTGGGAAATCCTAGTAAACGGTTCCCACAACCCACAACAAAACCTCAATTCCTTTTTCTGTCTGTCCCATAGACATAAGCTGCACTTTAAGGGAGTCATAAGGAAATGAAAGTTGTTTACCGGAAAAAGATTTGGAAGAGGTAAACCCACTTTATGGAAAGTACAATCTTATTTTCAACTTCGCTCACAAAACGAAAAAGTCACCTCTGCCAGAAAAGCGGGCATGGGGATTGAATATGTTAAGGGCGTTGCAGACAACACCGGGCATAAAAAACGAAAATATCAATTCATAAAAAGGAACGAAACACAATGATAATCCTATGCGCGGAAGAAAACTATATACGTTACTTGAAATCGCCCAATTCCCTGAGTTGCAAAGGATTGTTGGTCACTATCCATTTGTGGAAGCCGCCTCATGCCCCTCGGAGAGAGGCAATGAGACATCGCCAAGTTACACTTAGGAATCACTTATGGGTCCAGTTCGACAATGTGTCTAAAAGACTTAGGATTGCATAGCATAATTTAGAAACCTTTGGGATCTAAATGCCCCAATAATCCAGTAGTTGCATGGCTTGAAGCAGTTCTGGATAAATTTTCCTAGCCCCTGACCATGACTTGTGAATTACATGGTTGGATGAGTCGTCAGGGGAACCGCCATCCTTCTCGGGAGTTTGGTTCTTCATAAAAAATGGCCAGAGAACCACGATCTTCGTATCAACGAAGAAAAACCCGCCTTTTTCCGATGCTAGAGAGAGAGGATACCCCGGTAATGACTCGAACTGCCCTGCAACAGACCAATGGGCAAAAAGCAACCCCTCGCAGTCCAGCGATCCAATCGGAGCTCTTGTGCGATGTCAGGGCGTTCAACAAAACACCTTCTTCCTGCCGCCACGTTATGCTGACCGCTGAGAGGGTAGTAGTAGTACTTGTTCACAGATTCGAGATCGAAATCATCGGCCAGTACCCTCCTTGCTCTCACAATCCTCCCTGAAGCGTCAGTATGCAATGTATCACGGAGGGCAACCAACAAAAGGACAGGCTTCTCATACAACGTACAAACATTCACACTGGCAGCTCCAGACATTCTCTCTCTCATAGCAGCCTCACCGGATGCAATCATTGCGTCATAAATGTCGTCAACCGTCTGCTGCACAAGATAGCGTTGCTTGTATATGAATTCCCCGTCCGGGATATCTAAAATTCTGTCAAACTAGACAAGAAATGAATTCCATGTCTGGACATTGGTTCCCATGCTCGTCCAACTCAAGGAAAAAGCCTTTGCTAAGAACACCAGAAGAAGTCACTGATGGCACATTTCGCAAACTTGGCGGCCTAGTAACTGTCTTGCCTTTGACCTCTTCATCCGATTGTGGTTGTTCCGCTGGAAAAACAAAAGTCTTTTCCATAACACCACATTTTGCCTTTCTTTTCTTTGGCTGCTGCTTTTTCTTCACGGCTGCCTCAGTCTCCCGCGTTCGCTGGACCGTCTCATCCACGGGCATTATTTTCAATCGTTTTTTTTCACCCGCTTCTTGCCTACTCCGTTTATTATCCATAAAACTTTTCCTCTCCCGCCTGTGCTTCCTCTTTCGCTCAGCGAGCCCTGCAGCATTTGTATGCCCAGCCACAGTCATTGTCGCGTGCACATCCCCCTCATATCCTTCGTAGCTGCTCCCATATCCTCCTGTCGGACCAACCTCCCCACCCGATGCACTCACAGTGTGTTCACTGTCTTCATCTTGTCCAACCACTTTACTTGTCTCTCCTGGATGCCTTGTCATCCCGCCGACACCCGCAGCATACTGTTCCTGTCCTCCTGCTCGTTCCGAATATTCCTCGTTGTGATCTTCATCCTCATCTTCAAAATACTCATGGACTTCCTCTACGCGGCCCGACACAGTGTAGTCATAGCGTTGTTGGCCCACGAAGGGGAGATGTCCCTTGGTGGCCACATCATAGCGCGATCGGTTGCTCAAGGCAACTGGTGTTTTCGTCGTCATTGGCCTGGTCTCCATAGGGCTGACGGCACGACCAGTCCGCGGCACGGACCCTTCTCTCCTATCTGCCCAGCTTTCAGACCAGGCGGAGTATCGCGGATCGTGATCGAAGGCCCTGTCTCCACGGTTCTCGAAAGCACGCATTTAGGCTCTGATATGCGGTCCTCTGGATGCACAACCGACTCTCTGCCCGCGATCACATTACTATCGAAAAACCCAAGGACGTCAACGAGGTTAGGCAACTTCACTTCCAATGTCCCTGGTGGGTTGAACATATCAACCAACGACTTTCCAAACCCCGCGTCTTTGGCCCATCGAAGAGCGACGTGTTTAATGTTTGGTATTCTTTCCCCTCTTCCATTCAGGACCATCGTCAACTCGAAAGTTGCAAACGACACATTTTGCCCAGTCCACCTCACCAGGCCGCCAACCGGCACAATATTTTCTTTGATGACCATATATAGAACAAGGCCACTCGATGGTTGTCCGGTCTCCCCCACCCAGTCCAGCATCCAAAACTTGTCCTTGTGGTCAATTACGGGGACATCGTCTTGCCGACCCGCGGCAGTCGTTTCACCAGGCGGTTTACGTTCGCCAGACAGTTTACGTTCTCCGGACGGTTTGCATCCGGGCATAACCTCCACTGCAGATCTCCCCTACTATGGACCAGGCACACGTTCCTGACCCGCAGGTCCGCCAGTCATCAACACAGCCTTATCCGGTCCAGAGCCCCGAACACGAGTCGACGGAGTGCCCGTGGAAGGTGCACCCTTCGAAACTGGGGTGCGTTGCCGCTTAGACCCCGGTGCCTCCAGACTCCCAACCCCAGCGGCCGACGTCCCCTTCGATTTTTTTGGAGATTGTTCCATGCTCCCTGAATTCTTACTTGCTCGTCGTTTACTTGCCTTCTCCTCTCCTTTCATGTTTTGTAGCGCTGCCTAATCTGAAAGCAACACAACACATCACCGCGAAGCAAAAAAACAGAAGGCCGCACAACGTTGGCATGGCACAAGGAGCAGAAACATTCCAGATAGTGATAAGGCAACATCTCTCCTTCGTGACGAGGCATCCGCGATCGTGTTCAACTCGATCGTGATCGTGCCCGTGGTCAACACGATCTCGTTCGGCGCGAGAGTGACAGGCCAGCTCGATCGTGTTCGACTCGATCGTGAGTCCAGGTTTATCGTGTTCGACTCGATCGTGTCCGACACGATTATGATCGACTCGATCGCGTTCGACTCGATCGTGTTGGACTCGATCGTTCTCGACTCGATCGTATTCGACTCGATCGTGTTCAACTCGATCATGATCGACTCGATCGCGTTCCACTCTATTGTGTTCGACTCGATCGTTTTCGAGTCGATCGTGAGTCCAGGCGATCGTGTTCGACTTGATCGAGTTCGACACGATCGAGTCGAACACGATAAGCCTGGACTCACGATCGAGTCGAACACGATCGAGCTGGCCTCTCACCCTCGTGCCGAACGAGATCGTGTTGAACTCGATCGAGTCGAACGCGATCGAGTCGATCATAATCGAGTCGGACACGATCGAGTCGAACACGATAAGCCACGATGGAGGTCGATTCGTGTTGGATCGTGTTGGAAATGATCGTGAGTACAGGCGATCGTGATTACAGACGACAGTGAGTCCACATCGAGTTGATCATAATCGAGTAGGACACGATCGTGAGTCCAAGCGATCGTGAGTACAGACGATCGTGAGTCCAGACGATCGTGTTGGATCCGATCGTGAGCCCAGGCGATCATGTTCGACTAGATCGAGATCGACTCGATGGAGGTCGACTCGATCGAGTTCGACTCGAACGTGGGGGGCCAGCGCGACAGTTCGACCCGACCGGGCTGGCAAGCAGAACACGTGAACGGGACGGCGTATCCAAAAGCAGACAAACAAAACACGGGAGCGGCGTAGCTAAAAGTCACATCAAACAGAGCAGAAGGATCGAAACCCGGCATCGACAATTTCACATCAAACCCGTTGCTTTCATAACACACAATCTCAGTCCACACTGTTGCTGAATGGCCCACATTTCTCACACTGATCATCTTTCGCTGAATAGGAAGCGGCGTCACGACCAAGGCACACCAATCAAGGCACAACAATTGGAAGCCTACATCCATCATCAATTCGAGGCATTCAATTGGCAAGGCAGGCAACCGGCACCTGCAACGAGCGACTAACAGTACGCTCCACCGATCACTAAACACACACACACACATAAGAGAGAGAAAGAGAGAGAGAGGTTAAACCGGCGTCGACAAGCTCACATCAAACTCAATGCTCGCATGCATACACAGTCTCAAGTGTCACTTTTGTAGAACAACTGAATAGCTGACATGTCCTACACTGTTCATCTCCCATGACCTCCCCCTCGACCTCGCCTATCGTTTCGCCCCGAAACCGTACACTGCGTTCAGAGATGAACCGTACGTTAGGAGTTGTGGATTGCACAGGGTTGCAGTGGAGGAGAAGCAAGACACGTATCGTGCACGAACGAAACCACATGATCTCGCTAAAGTTCGACCGATGGGGTCTCTAATGACCTTCACATACTCCTCGACCTCCTTCTAATGCCGGGGTGTATCGACCTGCCCCGCCAGTTTCACGTCAAACCTACCGTTCCTCCAACCATGCGTTAACATAATCGAGTCCCCATCAACGATGAGCTCGTTCCTGGACACGTAAATACTTGCTTCCGCTGAAGTCTTACTTCTATTTCTTACCGAAACACAAAAAACCCTAGCGAAAGAGAAACGACAGAGATCAACATGTACGCAGAAGTACGACACACTCCCCGTCAAGTTGTCCTGGAAAGGAAGGGGATATTCCTCTAGAAACTGGTTTTGTTTCACGCAGTCCAGCAACTCCATCTTCATCGATGGTCCCCACAATTGTGGTGGACATGACACGTTGTGCGCAGTCAACGACAAAGAACGCTCTCTGGTACGAAATGCCGCAGACAACACCGGTGTGTGTTTCGTCACGAGGATGTGGTCGAGGAAGATGAATGTCCCCCATTCCTGGCTGGATGCTAGTCGATAATCAGATGCCCAAGGGCAGTCTTTCACTGTGTTCTCCCAGTCCAATTCAGACCATGCATCGAAGGGCTTTTCAAGTCAGGGCGTAACGCTCATCCAAGGGTCCTTGTCGAAGTCTTCTCTACAGGCCCCAAGTATAGTTGTCTCCCGCCTTGAACCTCGCAGGTACCTTGCGCTAGCATTCAAAGGGAACGAGTAATTGTAGCGGTGAGCCATCGCAAACGTCCTACACACACAGACGATTGACGACCACAACAGGGAGCCTTTGCTAAGGTCGAACGCGCTCACACACCGAGGAGCCGTCGCTATTACACACAACAACCAGGCATTGCGAATTCCCAAGACAGAAGGAGAAAACACACAGAATGACAAATTTCATCGGCGGCTCTCCATCGTCACGTTCCTCGCGACGAGGCCGATGACGGACTGTCGAGAAGCTCAAACGGATGGCCAGAGGCCTTGGCTCTTGCCGGCGGACGAGTTCGTAGAGCTTGTCCCGACGCCAGAAGGCTTGCCACGGTCGAGTCGTACTCGCCAATGGCTAGCACGCCGTCGTCGAGTAAAACTCGGCAGCGGCCAGCATGGGGCCATCGAGTCCAACACATCGGCAGCGACATGTCATATGGCCGTTGTCGAGTCGAACTCGACAACGGCCCCGGGCATTTGTCGAGTTCGACTCGACGTCGGGAGTACGACTTGGCGCTGGTCCACCGTCGAGTTCGACTCGACGGTCTGGGTTCATCGTCGGGTCGGACTCGACACTGTTGAGACGAAATCGACGACGCCCTGGGGTCATCATCGAGTCCGACTCGACAGTGGCCGGAGGCTTTGGCGCTTCCCTGCCGTCGTGTTCGACCCGACGACTGATGGCGACGGTCTGGCCATTGTCGAATCCTACTCGATGGTGACCCCAGGCCGTCATATATTGTCCGTCTCGACGACGCCACCGAGCCATTATCGAGTCCGGGACGTCCACGACCTCGGGCCATTGTCGAGTTCGCTTCAACATTTACCACAGGCCGTTGTCGAGTTCGACTCGACAATGGCCTGTGGTCAATGTCGAGTCCGACTCGACGACGACCCCGGGCCATTGTCGAGTTCGACTCGACATTCGACTCGACAATGGCCTGTGGTCATTGTCGAGTCCGACTCGACGACGACCCCTGGCCATTGTCGAGTTCGCTTTGACAATGACCACGGGCCATTGTCGAGTTCGACTCGACAATGACCACAAGATGTCGAGTCCGACTTGACGATGACCCCGGGCCATTGTCGAGTTCGACTTGACGATGAACACAGGCCATTGTCGAGTCCGACTCGACGATGACCTCGACCCAT
This sequence comes from Chara braunii, assembly GCA_003427395.1. Lineage (NCBI taxonomy): Eukaryota > Viridiplantae > Streptophyta > Charophyceae > Charales > Characeae > Chara > Chara braunii. The sequence continues at coordinate 900,535 of BFEA01000160.1, read as the reverse complement.
TGTCGAGTCCGACTCGATGATGACCTCGGGCCATTGTCGAGTTCGACTCGACAATGCCCCCGTCGAGTTCGACTCGACGACAACCTCTGGATTGGCTGAGATGCCACGTGGCAGCACGTGGTTGCTTCAGGGCGGTTTACCGTTCTCCCAGGCCTCGTCTGCTGCCTTCGATGCGGATGCTCGTCACTTCGCTCCGATGCTGCGCGAACCTCCGATGTGCGAGCGAGATCTCCGTTGCCTTCTGCGCGAGCCTCCGATGTACGGACGCTTCGTTGCTCTTAACGAACTTGCAAAAATGGGAGATGGTGGGCCCACACCACTATTTATACTTTCTGTGGAAGGCCTGCGGGGGAATGCGGCCTGCGGGGTGTGGGTTAGGGACCCGGTGCCTCGGGGGGATCAGTGCCGCGGGACCGACGTTTCGAATCCCGGGAAAATCTGGGCCGTCGATCCGTCGGCCGAGGGCCAGATCGGGTGCGGGGAAAACAGGTGCTGCGGTGAGAATCGTTGCCCAGCGGGCGACGATTCGAATCCCGGAAAAGTCTGGGCCGTCGATCCGTCGGCTGAGGGCCAGGATCGGGTGAGGGGAGAACTGGTGCCGAGGTGGGAGTTGATGCCAAGGGGGGCGACGATTCGGCTGCTGGTGCCGTCCGAGACTGTTAAAACGGGCTCCGCATGAGGATCCAAGGGTCTTTTCCCTTGCGTTGCTCCAGACAAAAGGCCGGTGCAGTGTCACCTTCACGTCGAAGCGAACGACAGCTGCGTTGCTCCGCCACGGCAGCTGCATTGCTACTCCGATTAGTGCCTTCTTCGACCCAGGTGAGTTCGAAATCCTCGCCGCCCCCGCTCCCCCGCCAAACCAGTCTCCCCCCAATTCAAAGGCGCCACCCCCCCCCCCCCCCCCCCCGCCACAACCCCCCAATCGCGCCCATCCACTGCTGCTATTCGTCATTCGTGTTTTTTCAGGACGTCAACATAATTTCTCCAACAGTATCACAGAGCCGTCCATCAGCGAGTCCGACACGACGACCGTCGTGTTCGACACGATGACCGTCGTGTTCGACACGATCACAGTTGCGCGTGGGCGTGTACACCACGTGCTGAACATGACCCCACCGTCGTGTTCAATTCGATGATAGTCGTTGTCATCGAGTCGAACACGACCGCGGTGGCACCCCCCGACCTCACCGTCGTGTTCAACCCGACGATGGTCGCTGTCATCGTGTCGAGCATGACTGCAGTGGCACCCCGCAACCCCACCATCGTGTTCAACCCGATGACGGCCTTTGTCACCGTGTCGAACACGACCGCGGTGGCACCCCATGACCTCACCGTCATGTTCTACCCGATGACGGTCGCTGTCATCGTGTCGTACATGACAGAGGTGGCTACCCACAACCCAAGAAGTTGTATCAATAAGTTATAGAAAATAACTTACATATAAAATCAGTTATATTTATTTGTAGAGTTAGATTGATGTATATTTGTTCAATGCGGTGACGGTCGAGTGCGGGCATGTACAACACGTTCTGAACATGACCCCATCGTCGTGTTCAACTCGCAGACGGTCGTTGTCCTCGTGTCGAACACGACCGCGGTGGCACCCCTCGACCCCGCCGTCGTGCTCAACCTGTGACGGTCGCTGTCCTCGTGTCGAAAGCGACAACATGTCGTCTTCAATACGATGACGCTCAAGCGCGGGCATGTACACCACGTGCTGAACACGACCTCGTCGTCGTGTTCAACACGATGATGGTCGCTGTCATCGTGTCGAACACGACAGAGGTGGCACGCCCCGACCCCACCGTCGTGTTCGATGCCACGACAGTCACTCTCGTAGCCGCGGTGCCGGTGGTAATGTTCAACATGCGACGGTCGAACGTGGACGTTATCGCCACCAAAGCACCGTCGCGTTCAATAAGCAGGACGTCGCTCATCGTCATCTTCAACACGACGGCGGTGGACATGACCGCGCTAGAAACATCACGTGGTTAACCCGCTAAGGATAAGAATTCGGATTTCAAATCAGGAATTGAAGGCGTGAAGACGTTTGTTGAGTGGTCGGAAAACAAGTGGCATGAGTGGTAG
>BFEA01000160.1:882239-894170 GCA_003427395.1 Chara braunii | reverse complement strand
CTCATTTCGTGCGTGTTGGTGTACCATTTACTTGTCATTGAGCTTTCATTCATATATATTTAAACTATATATCATTGACTTGCCTTTTACTGCTTCCGTATTTCATGTGTTGCAGAATGGTTCATTCAACGACTGGATGGCCGCCAAGCAATATGGTGTGGGGCAGAAATGTACGGCATGCTAGGGTTCTATCTTTTTCACACCTGAAGTGGTTTTCGAGGGTGTAGTACTCATTGTCAGAGGTGTGGATGTCGCACCGGATTGTTGGGAGCATTATCCTCGACAATGTTTGTATATTTGTGGTCGTAGGTGTTGTGGAACAAGAGAATATCCGCGAGAAGTGCTCGCACCGTATTCAAAATTGTACTATTCAGCATTGAAGTTCTACCACAACGACGTCAAGGTGATGACCTTGTACTGTGCACTGTCAAGTATCCAAGGGCGCTGCGAACTTTCTTTTCTTATTCATAACGATCATTCTACAAGTGCAAACATATCCAATGCACATGACATTGACGGACGAAGACGGGAAGCATTTGGAAGGAGGATCATGGACCAATCGTCGCTCAAAGCACTCGTGGATGGGCTCGTGGACACAACGATTACATATTTACGAAGTCTTTTGTTGCGAGAATATGAAGTCATAGAAACTTATGTAGAGTACAAGGACCCCACGTTCGATGGGCACAATGAGAGGAGCACTGTAGAAGATTGGACAATTCACATGAGGAGAGCGTGAAATTTATCACGCAGATCGTGTTAATATGTTCATTACGTACTTAGATCTGATTCAAGTAGCCTTAGAATATCGTAACGGTTTAAATGTTATCTAGCAGTGCCTAGAAGTTGATTTCAATTATAGTCAACTTTGACGAAGATTTTGACAATGTGTAATTTTAAGAGTTCATAGAGTCTGACGCACCATTGAGTTGATGTAAATGACACTGCTTTGCTTTTAACATAATTGCCAATGAACTTTTGCATTAAATTTTCCTTCCACAGTCTCCATATGAAGGGTGTTCTTATAGTTTGAAGCAACTTAAGGTCTAAGACTTGAACTTTGGAGAGCTGCTCTTTGTTTGAATGTGTCAAGGGTTTTACAAATTTCGCAATTCTTTCCTTCGCATACGATGTCATTTTTTTTCGTTTATATTCTAATAATTTGGACAGTTTTCTGCTCCAGGTTTACATTGTGCCGGAATATTAAAATCCTATTTTTTTTGTTCTACAATTTACTTTTTGTTCGGTTGCTTCGTTAATTTCATTATGTTCACTTTTTACAAAACAGTTCATTTTTAACGAAAACGCCGTTAAACCCACAAGAGGTACATAAAAAACATTTAATAAAGAAACAACACGGGAAAAGGGAGGCCCCCGCAGGTCGGACCCGCCGCCGCACCCACTAACAAAACCGAGGAGGATAGCCTTTCCGGGCCCTCAACCCCTCAGGTTTTGCTCCATGCCGCTCCGCTGCTGCCACGCTGACGTCCGCTGGCCTTGATCCCCGAATTCTCGTAGTGTCAGCCCAATGCCACAACCTATAGGGCTAAGCCCAAGCCTGATATTAGTGGCCTCGTCCCTCCTAACAAAGAAGTAGCCCATGGCCTTTAGGGCCAAGGAACCGCCCCACGCCACTTCTCGCTCCGCACTTGCACGCCGGCCGACCTGTCGTGTCGCGGCTACCCTTCCCTAACCGAATCCATCCGGTCCCATCATCTGGATTCCGCGTACGTCCGCCCCTGGCTCACTGATCCGTCCACCGTACCCCGCAGAACCAGAAAACAAACGCACCCATGGTTAGTCAGTTTAAAACAAACAACTGATACAATGCGGCACGTCGACCAGAATCCACGCCGCGTGTCCCATCGTAATAAAAAAAGGAACAAAATCACGCGCGTCTCAAACGTGCGCGCCCACACACTCTCTAACCTGGCCAATCATTCGGTCGACGTAGCTCTCAGACATCGTTGTGTCTCACGCCGCATACTCAAACTTTTAGACTTAGCTTATTTCCTATCACTTGCAAACCAGGGCGGATACCCTTGTAAGGGTTTTCGCACCGACAACGCAATATCAGGTAAAATCCTCCTGTCATTCTAGACCTGACTCTTGATCCCTCCGATATCTACCTGAACCAATTCCATCATTAAGGAGGCCCCCCCTCAGTTTTCAGTTCTAGGCCGTAATTGGAGGTCCGCTGCCTGATTATACTTGGTCAGCAGCCCACGCTGGGAGTTACGTCCCAACAATGCCAATTTTCCACCATAGGCTTGGTAATTTCAAGTCTCTCAGACTGACCTCCTAAAGTGGATGAACGATGAACATTCGAAATATATATAAAAAAACAATTTGACCAAAGATTTTTATCCCCTCGCCAGTTTGGACGAATGAACCTCTTTGAAAATATATACGAAAAAAAATTCACCAATAAGACTTATATATCTTGATTGTCATATTGTCACTGAACGATGGGCATCGTCAGAGCCACTTAGGGGTCGTGTCTCCCATACCTCGATCACAGGCTGGACAGACACACGTCTTGGGGATCTTCAACCAACAGGAAAGCCAACCAAATATCCATAAAAAAAGTATAAAAGTATTGTTTGACTCTTTGTCTTGTCAGAAGGCAGAAACACACATCCATTCTATAACATACATTTCCCTGGCTTGCAGGGTTTTTCAGATGTATCAAAATTTTGACTTTCTCAAACCCCATTTTTAGGGTATTTTTCAAAAATAACCATATAAGACAAAGCATGGAAACAACTGACCAACAATGTCATAACACTTTCAGACTGTACATGTCACATTTTATCCTATTTTTCTTGAACACTTAACCGTTTTTCAGAGCATCCTAGTTCAAGACTTGATAGCGCAATTCACACACATATCCAAGATACACATTTCATCAATCAAGACCATATATTGGACCAACTCAATTGTGAAAGTGAAAGTGTTTCTCGTCGGCATACCCCATAGATAGAAATCATATATGACTCGGAAGAAAACTTAGTCGAATCCATAATGTCAAGCCAAAAACAATTTTGAAACTCGAGTCAATTGTCTCTCTTACCCTTTATTGTTAAGGTATACATGCTGAGTTAGAAAAGTATAAGAGAGACAACAAAATCTCATGACACCTCATGCCTCGGAGTACATACTCTATGACCTTTCATTTATCGTATTTACTGGAGTATACTGTTGTATCTAAGTGAGGAAATAAATAACAAACATGTCACAAATCTTACCTCATACTCGACTATTGGAGTATAATATCTTATCTGAAGAAAGAAAATTGTGAGAGTCTTATTAGAAGAAAGAATACCAGTTAGGCGCAAATCTTTTCCAATTTCTCTATGTAAGTCTTAACTACTTAAATATCTGACATCTGAATCTTTCTTCGGTCCGCTAACCCATGTATCCCTTTATGACAATAAGCCTCTCGTTCCTATCTGTCTTAGCAAAAACCCTTAGTCTCACCCTTTTGTACCGAGGGCAGTCCCTGTCGTATAGTGCTAACATGACTTCCTCCCTTCCTCCTTTGTCCTCTTGGTCATGTGAAGATGTTTCTGTCAAACTCTTTGCTCTTTCAAAAGAAATGAGTTGTTGCTTCTGAGCAAAACCTTCTTCTACTTTTCTATCGTCCATGTAAACTTTGAAGATTTTGTTCAATCGTCCTTGAAGTCAGTGGCTTAACGACTTTAGAAGCACTACGAGGTAATATGCTTCGTGTTCTGCTCACTCATTCCTCCCTGCTCTTCACCATCCTTTGATGTTTGCCTTTTTGCACTCTCGTTTTTCTCTTGTCCTTACACCAGGAGTATTCCCGCAAAAAAACGCAATTTCAAATCCTTGCTCCCCCGTCCACTCAATTATCTTGGTGGACTCTATCATTTCCTTCACCGATATCTCAAAACTCTGTTTAAAAATTTTTCATCTCCTTCTCCATCTTATTCCACTGCCTCCCCTACTTGTCATATATCATGCTTCTGTGGACAAAATTTTTCTCACCCAATTTACTTCCCTCTCTGCATACCTTCCTCATTCCATCCTCCAATAGCCTTTTCCAATTACCTCCTCTAGAGGAGAATACTTCTATTTTTGATAGTCGTGACTTCTTGACGACGTTACCATTCAATGACCTTACAACCCCCTGTCACTGATACAGGTTGTCGCCTTTGTCCACCATTCGCGCTCCCGTCGTAAGGCTTCCTGTTTCGTCCTTCCAGATATGTTTGGGTAAATGAGGTTCCCAAATCTGTCATAAACACCTCCTTCGATATCGGTGTTAATAAGACCATTTGCTTCGTCGATCTTTCTGACGTGACAAAACCTCATTGTATGCCCTTCTCGGGTACAATGCCAGCAAACAACTTTTTTTAAATCCACTCTTCTTTTCCAAGATCCTTGGCCACTTTCCTGATCATCATTTTCTCGACCTCCTTCCCAATCTTGACCTCGCCCACGACCCATGACCATTTGAGTTCGGTTTCTTGCCCTTCGCTGGGCTTTGGTTAATTTAGGAGGCTAAGGTTCGTCTTCCATATCAATCACTCCTTTGTCTCCTTTCCTTTCTTGGTTGTCACACTGCATTTTTTCAACCTTTACAGACAGGAGAGAACCTCGATTATCATCATTTGTTTTCTCTCCACTTCCACGAACTAGCTCGTCTGATAGTCCCTCTGAGACTTTTCGCTTGCCTTTCCTGTCTTTCTCTAGTTGCATCATTCTCTCTTCCAACTCTCTTACTTGTTTCTGTATACTGCCTATTTTTCCTTGCGTTGACGTACCACCGACTACTTGCTCAGGATTTTCATAATGATGACTGACAACTTCTCTTTCGGGAAACCTCAAGCTCAACAAACCCTCGAGTTCACTCCAAGTTTGCGATCTCAACATGAAATCATATATTTATTTGCTCAACTCCTCACACACGAATAAAGGCAACGTAGTCAACATCGCTCTCTCATCCCATTTCTTCTCAAGGCCAAAGTTGCAGTAATCACGCAAAAAGTTAGGAAGATCCTTCCTTTGAAACAACAAAGCTCTAAGGTCTTGGGGCATTGACTTGTGTACAGACTCGCACGTTAGTGCTTTAGCGAGAGACGAATTCCTCCAAAGTAGTATCTTAGCCAAGCCGCCATCCTTAGCCATTATCACTGCTGCTGATCTGTACAAGTACAGCAAGCGATAAGGCGTCAGACTGTAAGTTTAAGATAGTTCTTTAATAAGCATCTCCTTTCCTATCTCAACAAAACTAAAGGCAACCAATACCCCGCCAATATACGAATGCATAATCCTTTAAACAACCACTTGGTATACCAGTTAAAAGGCTTAGTAAACATATATGGATCATGTAAGTAAATGCGAAAAAAAAAACTAGCTTAAGGCTATAAGTTGCGTGCATGAATTGTTGAAAGTAATAACATTTACTGCCCACCTACCTTGATCCGAAACTCTTCAAAGTATTAATTTCTTAGTCTACGTCACGAGAATCGAGGTAGGCGTTAGCAATATAAGCCGTACTTTGAAGCTTTCAACTGAGGAGTACGGACCCCCTTTCCAGGCACAGACTGTATACTATCTCACTCGTATAAGCTTTGTATCCCCATCCTCATTCTATTAAAGCGGTCTCCGCTGCTGTCTTTATCTCTCGTCCATCGAAATATTCTCCTACAAGGAACTCACTGACAGGTAGGATGACTCGCAACGGGGAGGAGGGGAACACAAAGTTACTTGCACCCCTGACCTCTAAAACAAACGGATAACCACTCATTATTTTTCTGACACATTTCTTTTACCCACTTTGCAGCAGCCACTTCGGCTGGTCCTAAGAGTCTCGTGAGCAGGTTCTCAAGTCGCAGTGTCAGCTCGATACCGAAAGTAATTAAAAAAGACGACGAGGTGTACAGGGTCATTTTCACAATTGCACTGTTCTCATCATTGTTTGAGCCAAATTCACTCCAAAAATGAGGATACCCTCATTTCAAGACGTACCCCACCAGGAACTGATATATTTATTCTCCCTAACCAATCTTGACAAGGACAACTCCAAACCATCCTCTTTTTCAATAGCAAGGCTGCGCTGGGGTATTTCCCTAGCATACGATTTTCTGACCTTCTTGAGCAACTTCTAGGTTCTGCTTACAAACGTCAGCAAACTTCTTTCATCACTATCCAGAATCCCTTCTCTTCACAATATCCTTCCTGAAGGATAATCTTCAAATCATACCTCACTAACATTGCTCATTTTCATCGTTTAAGACCACTCAAAAACAGATGATAATATACTGCGATAATAATGCATTTTTGAATATTAAATGTCATAAATTATCATAATAACTGTTATTTATAATATGAATATACTGTCATAACGACAACAACATTTATAATAGTTGCGTAAGTAAATAATATTAGCAAGCGAAAAAACAAGTTCAACTGGCATATGCGTGCATAGTGATGAAGGAAAACTTATGGTACTTGTTGCAATAGACAATATTCATGCTGTGGTCATTAAATCCTTCAACGGTAAATACTTTTTGATGTCAAAAATAGTGAGAATACTACATTCTACTCCCTGGGCTTTGACAATAGTATATTGTGTCAAGGGGCAGTGTAATCCCTAAAAAGGGTTAGCATCTTAGACTCCCGAGCCCCGCTCAAGGACCAAGCCTCACTGCTTCACCCCCCGATTCCAATATTCGTTCCTCGCATACATTTGTCAATTAATAGACAACCTCACCATACACGTTCCAGGATCCATATCCTTCTCCGTGCAGATGAACCCACTTGATACAAAGATAGCTGGGGCATCACCCCCTGCTTCCTTGCGGCAGGTAGTAGTCGCCTTCTTCATAGACCATAGTCTAACAAGGTTTAAATATTTTCCTCCTTCTTAATAATAATGTAGTCACCTCTCCCCAAAGGCTTAGGTGACAACACCCCACTATGGACCAGGAACTTAGTTCCGGCGTGGGTCTCACTACTACTTTAGAAGACAAATTTATAGCTCCTTCAAGCCATCTTTCAAGGAAAGGATAACTTAGGATTGCAACTCCCTCAAGAGCAGATTCTACACATTGACCATTTCTCGAGAGAATCTCTTCTCTCAAGAAGTTGGTCACTCCATTCACCTTCGACCCCGCGTCGAACGTGGATTCTGCGTAGCACCTCTGCTCTTTATAAGGATAGCAATCAGCCATATAGGTTCAAGTGAAATCAATTATAAACTGATCGTCATATTTGATTAGCTCATAAGGATGGATTAAGGCGCACAGTTTTAAACAAATAAACCCAAACGGGTAACTCGGTGAGCCACCATGAATAAAAATGCATCAGATAGACAGTCTCATATGAATAATATTAAATATGTTTGACTCAAATAAACTTGGCATGAATGAATACATTTACATAGATAAACCCAATGAAAGGTCTTAAAGCGAAGGAATTTAAGCGCTTGTATTCAGGCAGATGATCTTGGAGCAGATGAGTTCTAACAGATAGCCTCATACCTGAATCTTGTCAGCAAGTTAAACATAAACAGGATGATTCAACTCCAAACTCCTCACCGCCTTACTGACTGCACTCAGGACCAGGAGCCTTTGACCGCCCCTTATAGACGAAATCGACCTCTAAATTTCTCCTATGGACGGACTCGGCTTACATTGATTTTTTCCTAACGCTGGACTTTTGTTAAAATCCCACAGCAAATAAAGGTCCCTACTGACTCTACCTATATTTAGACCTCCTCGTATCCCTAGGTATGTCTTCCACTCATTGGCATGCTACTAGAACTCTCCTACCCTTCTCTTGCAAGAACTGATTGATTGGTACTTTTACTTATGAAGAGAAATTTGTGCCTATTCAGGACGAAAACCCATAAGAATCGCCTCACACCTACCTAAATTGCTTATCCCTAAGGAGGTGCTTACATCTTTCCTCAGCTCCCTTTTTTTTTCCCAGACGGATACCCCCTTCGTTATGGGTTATTGTTACTGACAAGTGAAGAAGCATAGAAATCATCGTGACCTATTCCTCCTCGAGGGTGTTTTTGTTTGATGACCTAGACAAGTACTAATTTACCTTGGTCAAGCTTCGTGTTGACAGGATGACATTTTTAAATGATTCTTTTGTACAACAGGTATGAAATTAGCCCGTATAATTTTATCTGACATAGGAAGAATAATGTTTGGGTGATACATAACCGATGATCCGCAGATGCAGCCTGAGACACTACGGGAGGGTCAGGCACATGCGGGGGCGGCGGAAGAGCAGGTCGAGGCGGCTGAGGAAGGACAGTCAATTGCTGAAGCCGACGTGTCATAAAAGAAGAGAGAAAAATATATTACATTGGATAAGTACGAGGAGGCAGTTCGAACCGTGGGGGGCGGAGCGCCGTAATACTGCTCGTACTTATATGAATAATAGGTCATCCTTCCAGGGGACGACGTGCATTCGCGCAAATCTTCCCGATGTCGACGCAATCTCACCCCTTCCCATTTTTCTTCCTCCTCCTCTTCTTCCTCTCGCTCTTCTCTTTCCTTTGTCAATTCAATAGGTCCATCTGTCGCTTTTCCTTGCCGTCCATCTCTTCCTCTTCCAGCCCTTGATCCGCTCGGCATGGCTGGAGGGATGCTGCACCTTGAGAAGTTTCCTAAGCGCCTAGCTAGTACCGCGTCAATAAGACGATAAATGGAGATAAGTTCGACTGTGTAATATAGGTTCTCCAAGGAACCTTCAATAAGGATTATTGAAAATGAAAGTATGTCAGATCGTCGTAAGGGCAGAAGGTGTTATTATCATAAAGGAATATCGTAGCAACAATCTCTTAGCAACCCTTGTCAAATCCTATTACACCGATTGGTTCCTCTGTTATCCCTTACGAACAGACACAGGTCCAACCCCCTATCTAGGGAGTGATAAAAGAGCAGACTATGGTTTGATAGGTAAGATACTTCAACTCATTCTAGCTCTACCTTTAAAACAATTTTTCTCAGACCGACAATTACTTTCAGTAGTTTTCTTACTAACTAGCGGAGAATATACAATAGTCTATCCTTTGTTTGTGGTTTTGCTAGGGCTTCAATTAACCAGACCTAGGTCTGTTCACATAGGACCCCGACAGGCAACCGAAGGTCCCCGGCAACGGCGCCACCTGTCGCGCGCGGCGGTCCCGCACCCCGCTGGGAGCGCTGAACCTCACGGTCGTGTCACGCAGGATTTATTTCTGAAACAGAATCGGGCACCACTCCGACCGTGCGCGCGTGCTATACCTCTCATGACACCCCACGACAGGTCGGGGAGCCGGGAGGTACAACTTACCTCTACCGGAGGGGCTGTCACCACCCTCACTGGCAGGTAGGCGTATCCCTGCTGAGCTACCGGCCCACATGCAAAGGTTTTTACATGCCTTTGTAGAGGTAGGTCGGCCGAGGGCGTTTGCTCGATCGCTGTAGCATAAAATGGGGTACGCGCGGTAAGACGCCTAGGACTGACCCGTTGGATATTCAGGTCGAACTTTTAAAAGACACTCTATTTCCGCTACTGCGTAATGTAATATTCTCTTGACAATTATCAATCAAATCATCTTTCTACCAAAGAGTGTCCTATCTTTCTTAACAGCTTATGACTTCGCTGAACATCAGAATAGTATAGAAGTTAAATTGGACATATGATGAATATGGAAGTATTACCGCCGAAAACTCTTCCCACTTTCACAAGTGATGTGCGTCCGAGACTCTTCAACAGACCAGGTCCAGTTCAATCCAAAATCACGCACAAAACAGACTTGCACAAAATAATGCAAAGACAATTCACATACCATGCACTAACGACGTCAACCATCAACCATTGACCTTGTCCCTCACTTCCCAAACCATGTATGACAACCTTGTCTTTCCTAAGATGTAAGCCCAACCCCCTCACATTTCTTCAAAGGACCCTTGAGAGTGACTAGGATCATTTAGGCAATGACCACAGGTGACAGTTTTACTGACCACAGGGTTTGACTTTAGAGGTGGGTATCAAGTCAAGGGGGAAAGTTGAATCGGTAACAACCGACCTATTATCGAGAGATAACAGAAAGTTTGGATCCTTTTGTAGATCTTTTCCTTCCAATACAGCAGTAAAATGAGTCCGGACCTGCACACACACAGGTCAACAAAGATTCAACACCCCTACTCGATTCCCCACATATTGATATCTAAGGGTGAAACCCTTGGACATGGGTAGTGAGCTCTGGGATCGACATCCCAAGTCCAACCCCTAACTTAATTCTCACAATCCTACCCTATATCGTCTGTCACTCTCTCCTTCTCTCAAGGAGTCTCGTGCCTATGTCCTAAGTCACCTTTAGGGAAAGTCATAATGCCCCCTAACCTCAGTCCTCGCATTTTCTCTCTCGGGGATAAGCGCACTATTTGGCGTTTATGTAGATGAGACGTAACTCATTCATTGTTGTGGCATTCCATTCGAAAGCCATGGACAACCAGAGACTATGCGATAGTTTTTAAGTTTCTTTCTCCCGCGGTACTTACATGTTTCCTTGTTCCTTTTTCAGATATGCGAAGACCTTGCTCCAACAGCAACATTGTTCTTTCCTTTGTCTTCTATTTAAATTAACATACTCAAGTATTAGGCTGATTCAGACATGAATCTCTTGCTACTTGATCAATACCAAGCAATCGGTTAGTCAAGGCAGATAGCCAAGTAAGTCACTAATGAGTAGTTGACTTTCTGCTCAGTCTCACTTTATGTTATTCATAAGATCTGTTCAGAGTAGCAGGATAGCTCACACATGAGTATCCTTTTCATACAACAAATAGTTGAGGCTCCTACAGAAGCACCCTACTACTTGCTTTAGGTATATTCCCGAAAGATCCGGATGTCAATCCCTTCCCAGAAGTTAATAACGGTCTGCGTGAATAATAGGTGACCCACACAAGACCCTCCTACCATCACGTGACAAGGTCCACTTCACGAGAGCATTAGGATAATCCTGACAAGGGTATCCCGTTGCCCTTCGGAAGCTGACCGCTCTAAGATCGTGTTAGTTTGGACAGAAGACGAGTGTTCAGGGTGTCCCTACATGAGTACTCTCTTAGCGAGTTAGTACAGAATCAAGTAGGTAATAGACAATCCCCAACAGAGACCCCTCTACTACTTTCCTTGGGTAATGAGCAGTCCAGCCGTTGAACAAGTAATAGGATGACTCCTACAGAAGCCTCCCTATCACCGGTCTGGCGGTCGGACTATCATAGAGTAAGTAAGTTAGGAAAGGAAGAGTAAAAATGTGATTTCCTACTCTTTGCAGATTGTTAGTCATCCTTAGACTCAAGCACGTAAATAGGACGATCCTCCCTGGAGCCTTCCTTATTATTTTGTAAGAGTCAGACCCCTCTTCCCGTCACGACGACAGTCGATCTGGTAGATGGTAAGGTAACTCACACATGAGTACCTAGTCTACTTTAATGTTAGACATCCTTTCCCGTCACGACGACAACCGATCTGACAAGGTAGTGAGGCAACTCACACATGAGTGTCTAAGTTAGCTCATCGTCAATGTCAGAACCCTCCTCCCGTCACGACGACAGCCGATCTGGTAGATAGTACCTATTTAGTTTATAGGTTATAGTCAGATACCCCGTTCCCCGACACGACGGCAGTCGTTACGGTAGAGAGTACCTATTTTAGTTCATAAGTTATTGTTAGTACCCTCCTCCCATCACGACGATAGTCGATCCGGTAGAGAGTACCAAATCTAGTTCATAAGTTACAGTCAGATACCCCCTTCCCATCACGATGACAGCCGTTCTGGTAGAGAGTACTTATTTAGTTTATAAGTTATAGTCAGATACCCCTTTCCCCGACACGACGACAGTCGTTACGGTAGAGAGTACCTATTTTAGTTCATAAGTTATTGTTAGTACCCTC
>BFEA01000160.1:827894-847238 GCA_003427395.1 Chara braunii | reverse complement strand
GTAAGTTATGTGATACGGTAACAACAATAAGAGAGAGAGAGAGAGAGAGAGAGAGAGAGAGAGAGAGAGAGAGAGAGAGAGAGAGAGAGAGAGAGTTGCAATGCAATATGAACAACAAATACACAAAGAACCTTACATTTCAACACGGTTGGGAAGTGGGTGCCACTTACGCCAGAATACGGCTACAACGTCTTCGTATATGGCTCCCACTTCCCCACCAGATCGTCGCAAGTGTAAGTTATGTGATACGGTAACAACAGTAACAGAGAGAGAGAGAGAGGGACACCGGATTGCATCACGGAATGCTCGAGGCCAGCAAGAGGGCCAACAACACGAGGAACGACATGATGATGATGATGATGAGGAGGAGGATGAGGAGCACGATGAGCTGCAACAACGACAGGAGCTGCAACAGCAGGAGCAGCAGCAGCGGGAGCGGCAACAGCGGGAGCGGCAGCAGCAGCAGGAGCAGCAGCAGCACGAGCAGTTGCAACGGGAGCGGCAGCAGTAGGAGCAGCAGCAGCACGAGCAGCGGGAGCGGCAACAGCAGCAGCACGAGCAGCGGGAGCGGCAACAGCAGCAGCACAAGCAGTTGCACGAGGAGCAACAGGAGGAGCAGCAACACGAGCAGCAGCATAAGGAGCAGCAGCACGAGGAGCAGCGGCAGGGGGACCAGCAGCAGGGGGAGCAGCAGCAGCAGGGGGAGCAGCAGCACGAGCAGCAGCAGCACAGGGAGCAGCAGCACGAGAACCTGCAGCAGGGTGAGCATGAGGATGCCGAGTGGCAGCAGCAGGACGAGGAGGAGCAGCAGCAGCAGCAGCAGCAACAGCAGGACGAGGAGCAGCAGCAGCGGCAACAAGACCAGCAGCAGCAGTAGCAGCAGCGGCAGCAGGACCAGCAGCAGCAAGAGCAGCAAGAGCAGCAGCAGCAGCATCCGCGTGCATTCTACGGTCCAAGAAGACCCTCACAGCTGCTTGGTCGTCTGGGGGCCACCTCTGGTTCCACCTGGGATCCTCTCAGTTATCGACCTCCACGGGGTGGGAGAGGTGGACGAGGAGGTGCATCGACTGCAAGAGGGAGAGGAGACATGGCTCCTAAAAGAGGCAGAGGGCGTCCTCCTTTAGGATCCTCGAAAGGCAAAGGACACCCGACTGCACTGGCAAAGGACCAGGCAACGGAGGAGGCACCTTCCAAACGAGGCGAAGGGCCTCCTGCTTCGGGATCCTCGAGAGGCAGGGGCCGACCGCGCTCTACCCCCACACAGGCAGACGAAAGGGTTGAGGAGGGGCAGGTAGAGGAGGAGGAGGAGGAATCGGATGAGGAGCAGCCGCTTCAAATCTAAAAAAAAACGGAGGATGGCACCGATTGATGGGGAGGGACAAGCACAGTGAGAGAGAGAGAGAGAGAGAGAGAGAGAGAGAGAGAGAGAGAGAGAGGTTTGCAAATAACCTTGTCAATGTTGCTGTCGGACTCAGGTTGATAAGAGAAGACGTGTTTGGGGATCTGAATTTTGTGCATGTGTGTGTGACTTGTCATGGCTGTTGTACACCCTGTCTGCATGTTTGTCAGTCAGTCTGTCTGTTTGTCACCCAGTCACCCTGTCACGTCTGTATGTCTGTCAAGTCTGCTGTTGGACAGTCTATCTGTCTGCCTGTCTGTTCGTTCGTTTGTCAGTATGTATGCCAAACTTGCAAACAAACTTGCAAACAGGCACACAAACACGGTCACAAGTCACATAGACAGTTCAACGTTTGTCTGTCTTCCACGGACGCCAAACTGTCTGTGTGACTTGTCACCGTGTTTGTGTGCCTGTTTGCATGTCTGTCTGTCTGTCTGTCACTCTGTGCCACGTCAATCTCTGTGCAAGTATGTCAAGTCTGTCTGTCAGTCACTTTGCTGCTTTCTAGTTGGTCCGTGGCCACATCGTGATGTGTCGTCCTCTGCTGCTTTCTGGTTGGCTCGTGGCCACATTGTGATGTGTTGGCCTCACAAGGCATGTGGCCAGGGCACAACCACCCGGGCCCTGGGCTCAAATGCCCGGTGCAGTTGCTTCTTTTGGAAAAGCCCAGGGTAGGGTTGTGGTTGTACTTCAACCAACTGTCGTGCAACAAATGTCTGAGATGTTTTATGTGCCCGAGCCCCATCTGCATCGGGCCTGGGCGGCATGCATCGGCCCCATACTGCTCGGGCCTGGGCGGGCGGCATGCATCGGCCCCATCCTGATCGGGCCTCAAGGATACTGGGCTTGCTGGGGGCCACACTCAGATCGGGCCTGGGCGGCATGCATCGGCCCCATCTGCATCGGCCCCATACTGCTCGGGCCCCATCTGCATCGGGCCTGGGCACAAATACTGGGCTTGCTGGGGGCCACACTCAGAAGACTCAGAAGCTTGCCCGGGGCCACAGTCAGAAGACTCAGACTTCTGACTGTGGCTCCCAGCAAGCCTCTGAGCCAGAACATATGCATGTTGTCCAGGGTCCCCTGAGAACACATTCCTCACATTTGTTCTACCTTAGTAGTTGACTCAAGTAGTATACTTAAAAAAAAAAAAAAAAAAAAAAAAAAAAAAAAAAAAAAAAAAAAAAACGCGTACGCGTATGCTGGTTTTCGGACACGTACGCGTATGCACTGCATACGCGTACGTGGTGCTACCCAGATATATACATATATACACATATATATATACAGGGTACCCGGCGTTCGGGACGGGCCGAACGCGGACCAAAAAAAAAACAACAAGTCATCAAAAAAATATGAAAAAAACTATGTTATAAAAAAAAAAAAATTAAACAAGATTTGCCTGAGCATTACATCAAATTCCTCACCAAATTTGAAATAAAAATAAAATACGAAAAACATATACTAATAATAAAAATAAAAATAATTAAATTTAGTGAGTGCGAGAGCATGTTTTTGACACCGCCATCTTTGGAGATTTTTCTTTTTTTTTTTGGCATAACTAAATGCCCTGAAAATTTACAGATGTGTACTTCACATAATACCAAACCCACTAAAAAATTCTCAAAAAATATTAAAATTGTTTAGACCCCGAACTAAAGTAAAAACAAAAATAAGAAAGTAAAAAAATACATAGGCGAGCACGTTTTGACACCGCCATCTTTGGCGATTTTCAAATTATTATTGGGCTTAGCCAAATGACTTGAAAATTTACAAGCATGTACCTCACGTCATTGAGAACTCACAAAAAAAAAATTAGAAAAAAATTATTATTTTTAGGCCCCGAAATAATTTTTGGCGGGGCCGAACTCCGTCGGGTTCGGACGCCGTACGGGACCCCGAACGCCCATACGTACGGAGGTCTGCTCGGGGACCTCCGTACGTACGGGCTGGTGACCCTGTATATATATATATATATAATATATATATATTATATATATATATTATATATATATATATATTATATATATATATATTATATATATATTATATATATATATATATCGTCAAATAGATATATATATATGTGTGTGTGTGTGTGTGTGTGTGTGTGTGTGTGTGTGTGTGTGTGTACCTATACTGAGTGTTCGCGTGGCCTGAGGGACCCTCACATTAAGGGCTTAATTGGGGGGGTTGGGACTGAGAAAGGAAAGAGAACCCCTTTATTTTGTTGATTGTTTTTGAAAGAATTCTTAGTCGGATGTTGGTCCTGGGTCGGGATTCAAGGTCCTTGTCCAGGACATCCCAAGCCCTAGACTCTACATGGAAGGGACTACCCATCGGGCAGAGCCTATTTGCCTTGCCTGTCGAGACACTCAGGCCAAAGGCCGGAGGTCTCGCGGAGGCTGCACGGGTATTCCTTCAGCCGTGCAATATCGTGAGGGAACAGACCCTCACGACACTTCGAGTCTGACACGTGAGTGTCATAAGCGGTACTCGGATCCACGAGGGACCGCTTGATTATGGGCACTACAGAGTACGCCATCATTGCGACTGTTTGCGTACGATTGCATTGCTAGTCGATATGAGTAGACCTTACGACCGCGCAGTTTTATACTGAGTCTTGCGCGCAACGCCTATCTGATTTCCGCATCGGAAAGTTATGGGATAACTACTAAGGGATTAGGAGTGTTGTCTCGTTGTTTGTTTAGCGTCGTTCTATATATGTGTATGCACGTGCGTGTGTGTGTGTGCTTTTGTTTTTATGTTTTTTATAGTGGTGTGCGCGTGGCGTGTGGGATACGTCCTAGTCGACCGACGATGAGTCCCGCTTGGGACCTCAGCCCCCCAAGAAGCCAGTTCGCGCGCGGGTTCGATAGAGGCGTAATATCGCGCGTACCCCCTATGCTACAACGAACGAGAAACGCCTTTGGCTGGTCCACCTCTGCGATTGCAACTGATCAACTTTCGTACTGTGGACTGGTAGCTCGGCGGGGATACGCCCACCGAAGGGAGGTGACAACCCCCGTAAGGTGGAGGTAAGTCGCGTCTCGCGTAGGCCCTATCCTGTTATAGGAGCTCGCGAGAGGTATGGCTGACGCACTCGACTGGAGCGGCTTGCGAAAACTCCATGTGTATATTCGCGATGAAGGATTTAGACCAACTCATGCGTGACACGGCCGGGAGGGTCCCACACTGCCCCGTGCGGTGCCGAACCGATGTGCTCGACAACGGTGCAAAAACAAAAAATTTATTGAATCTGTCGACTACGACTTCACTCTCGCCACTACTACTTCTGACTTTAGTATTCATGAAACGTATAGATACCGATTCACCTGGGCCAGATGAGATAGGCAAGAGCTTCAATAGTCCAAGGGGAGGCTGTGTGAAACTTTGTTCTTTTGACACACTTGATAACTTTGGATATAGGTGATGTAATCATGCTTGATGCCAAACCATGTGTAGGATCTGAGTAGGCTATCATAGGTCTTCTGCCAACCTAAGTGACCTTTCGTATCACGATATTCCCTTAGCCTAAGGATCAGATTGCATACTTCTTCACTACGTGGTATGCAAAGGCTATCATATACATCGATTTTCTCGAACAACAGTCCATCGACCATTTTATAATCAGGAACTTAGAGAGGTGCAATCTGCACTTTCTTGATCAACGTGCAATAAATTGGATCATAAGTTGAGGCATTTTCGATCGTTTGCCGCAGATCTGCGCCAGTGTCCAGGTAAGTTACTACTGCACCAAAGAAATTTGCACCTACTCAATGCATCAACGACAATGCTGTACTTACCGTTGACTGACAAAATCAAACTGATCAATCTCGTCATCCCACTAAGTCAACGTAGGGGTCATCCGGGCCTGGGTCTTAAACAAGCGCAATGTCTTACGATCGAAATACACCTTGAAGTGTCTTCCTAACAAGTAATGTTGCGAGTGGTCTAAGGCCTGTCTAAGGGCTAATAACTCACGCTCGTAAGTCGAGGCTGCTACCTTATTACTAGGGAGCCTACAAGACAAACTTAACGCGCCTATATCCATCTCCATCGTTCTGTTGGAGGACAACACCAATGCCATACTGGCTAGCATTGGTATAGAGTCTACTATAGACAACGAATGACAAGGATGGATCAGCTACCTTGAGGACCGAGTAGTCAATGAGAGACTTCTTCAACTTTCGCTCCCAAGTCCAAACGGTCTCCTTTCCCAACAGTCTACGCAAAGGAGAACAATGAAAATAAAATTTCGAACAAACTTTTGGTAGTGGTTGGCTAATCCTAAGAATGACCGCAACTCAATCAACGTGTGGGGGTTGACCAGTCACGAATTGCTGCTATTTTGGAATTCTTCGGTCTCACTCCATCTTCATCGACCGCATGTCCCAAATACAGGACTTGACGATTGACCCACTCACACTTCGTCGAGTTAATCTTGAAGTTAGACTCACGTAACTTTGTCAATATTTGGCGTGAATGATTATCATGCTCCTCCAGAATCTTACTAAAAATCAGGATATCATCTAGATAGATTATAATGAGCTTATCTAACCAATCCTCAAATTGATTATTCATGCACCTTTGGGATGCTGTAGGGGCATTAGTAAAACCAAATGACATCACTACAAACTCATAATGATCATAGCAAGTCCTAAAGACCGTTTTATGCAGGTCCTGTGAATATACCTCAATGTGATGGTACCCGGACTTCAAGTCTACCTTGGAGAGATATTGACAACCTCGCAGGCTGTCTAACAAGTCATCTATCCAGGGCAACCGTTCAACATTGTTGATCATTAAAATGTTCATTCCCCTGTAGTGAATGCACAATCTCCGTTCACCCTCTTTCTTTGATACAAATAAAACCGATGCACCATACGACAACGAGATAGGCTTAATCCACCCCTTCATAATTAACTCATATAGTTGCTTACGCAATTCATTAAGTTTCTTGGGAGACATTCTGTAGACCGGACCCTTGAGACGCTTGCTACCGGGTTCTATTTCAATTCGGTGCTTGATCTCCCTCTATACCATTCAGTTGGGGCTTGTCCCACATCAACGAACTCTTGCAGCAAGTTCTCTATCTGAGGTAGTGTCCTCTCTTTATCTTTGTTCTCCTCACTCATCAGTCTAACATAAGTTACAAAAACCTGACCTCTCAACTTCTCTTTCGCCACGTCCCTGGCGAACACAGAGACACTCATATAACAAACATATATTAAGTGAGACTCTAGACCGGACTCATGGAACAACCTCATCTTCTTCTTGCCACTAGTGGGGTTTGGCAACCAACACCCATGCTCGCTCATCTTGACATCTGCCATGACTGTTTCTCCCCAGTCTGTCCCTAAAATCAAGTCAAAGGGAAGATTGTCTTCCACTAAGAGTGTATGGGAATGGAGAACCTTCTCTAGCTTTTTCCCCTCCTCTAATCCAAAATATGTCCCCTTAACGTATTCCTCCGCATGCATATGACGGTTATCGGTCAGTCTACTCACTACCAACTCACTAACTGCCATTTCATCAAAATGAACATCTTTTATTTTTTGAACGAAATTGAAACCGAGCTTTTTGGTTGAAAACTCGTCAAATTTTGTTGTTCTTGAGGGTCCGGCGTTTGTAAAACACTCGACCCCCTGACTGTACATGGACCTAGCTTGAGGCGAGGCACCTCCAGACAGGATTGTCTGGAGGTGCCTCGCCTCAAGGTAGGTCCATGTACAGCCAGGGGGTCCAATATTTTACAAACACCGGACCATCAGGAACAACAAATTTTGATGAGTTTTCGACCAAAAAACTCAATTTCAATTTCGTTCAAAAAATAAAAAATGTCAATTTTGACGAAATTGTCATTCACTCTACTTTTGCACCTTCATCCCTAAGTGCAACTTATCTAGTTCTCTTTTACATATAAAACTACACGTAGACCGACTATCTACTAAGGCTCCTACGCGCGTCCTACTGATCTCTACATCTCCTAAAATGAGTTGCTCTCTTCTCTTCTTCATTTCAGCCCAGGCTGTGCAACGAGTGATCAGGAAGCCACATAGAGAGACTCTAGCACAAACGGTCTTTGGACAACCATTTAGGTGGGGTCCTACATCAACCTTTGTCGTTAGGGTCCTTGGGTTGGAGTTATCTCCTGCAGCGCGCGCTTCTTAAGATGTGTTACCCAAGGCCCCAACAGGAACAACTACCACTCCTATCGGCTGTGGCCTTTTGGCGGTGACCTCATATTTCGATAAACATTTAATGCAGGTCCCTTTATTGAGCCTCTTGGCCCACAGTTCATAGGGCATCTTCAGTTTCTTTTGATGGTCCCCCTTCTGCACACACAGGGTGTCAATGGTATATGCGTGGTGCCCTTCCCCTGCCGCGCGAATTTATAGTGTTGGGCCTGTTGGCAAGGGTGTTATTACCTCTAACCATGCCTTGTTGTTGAGAATATAGCCTTGTCCTCTACCATCCCAACCACGACCTTCTTTACTTTGGTTGCCTCTTCCTCCTCGTCTTCTCGCACAGACTACAACAATATAGTCACCTCCCTGGGCTACACTATTGTTTCCTCCAATATCTAATCCATAGTATATCTAGTCATAGGTTACGACCTCACAACCTCCTTCCTCAAATATGACAACCAGGTTGCGTTGTTGATTACATTATACTCTATATAATAGTTTTATTCTTCCAAATCGTCCTCTTCTCTAGGTCCTTTTACCAATGCCAATTTTCTGCTTGGAGGAGCCCAACCTGATCCATCACTATCTAGGCTACCACAGTGGTCAGGGACCACTTGCCCGACCGGGCAAAAGACGAATAAAAAGATAAAAAAGATAAAAACTATATTTTTTTTGTTTTATTTTTATGTTAAAATTGGTAAGGAATTTCGATGTGACCCTGAGGCAAAAGTTGTTCAATTTATTTTTCTGCATAAAATAGTTTGTTTTCGAATTTTTTGGATTTTTATTTATTTTATATTTTTTTTGTTGGACCCTTCCGAGGTCCTTGCACGGTCGGGCCGCCCGGGAAAATAAGGTGACCCGGACGGCCCGGTTGGTAGACTAGATCGCTATCTTATTCAACTTGTCATAGGACACACCATCCACTTTTATCTTTGCATGGAGATTGGTCTTAATTGGGTCAGGTAGAGCTCTAGCGAATTTGTTTAGAATGTGCACAGGGCTCAGTCCATGATATAGGTTCTGCAAAAGTTCATCCAATGTGGCCTTCAAGACCGACACACTCTTTCACTTCCCTATGGTGGATGCTGTTAAGCTTGTCGGAAGTCCTTATGGCTCTAGTCTTATCCTCAAATCGGCTACGAATAAAACCCAAAAAGATCTTTAAATCCATTTTATGCGAGTATGTTATCATATTACGATCGCAATCCACCTCGTTAACTAGAAAGAGTGCGTAATCCGCAGCACCGCCACCTAGGCACGAATGAGTCATCAAAACTGTCTTCTTTGGGATGCATTGCGCATACATATACGATAAGATTGTTACCTCCCACTGATAAAAATTATCTTCTCTCTTCCCTATATAAGTTTCAGGGGGGTTAACCTTTATTTTTTCTCTCATGAGTCCTGATCAATGTTTGTTCAACCTGGCTTCATTCTCCACTTTTTAATTTTCCTCCATCAAGTCTCTTACTGCCTCCTCCCAATGCCCGTTCCTCTGCTATAGTCGTCAGACTTCTTACAATCTTTCTAGTAGTTAACTGCTCCAGCTGAATTGCGTACGATGATGTTTTTCATTAACTTTATTGAGATCGACGATAATAAAATCCTTCCCCCTACCTCTTTGCTCAATCTAGACAAACTCCATCTTCTCCACGACCTTTTGAAGTGCAACGGTTTCCGAGTTGGAGTGCATGATAATGTCAGTAAGGAGGGTCACTCTACTATCTACATCTTTTGGCTTCTCCTTCTGTACAAGAGTCTTCTTTCTCATGGTCTCTCCTTCCTCCTTAAACCTCCTTGTCCGTTCAACCTCCTTTCTTCTCTGCGCAGCCAACCTCAATTTTATTTGTGCTTCCCTCTCTTCTATTAGTATCACCTGCCGTTCCTCCTCCGAAACTTGCTGCAACTTCGATTCAAACGCCTCAATCTCTTCCCTTGTTTCATCTTCGGGTCGCTCTATCCCAAAATTAAAATGAGCGGCCCAAGCTACAACGTCCTCTTGGTCAAATTGCAGGGCAGAATCATAACTGCTTCGTGCTTCCTTTTCCTCGGGGAACATGTACTCTACCATGCCTTCCTCCTTTGCCTACACGTACACCTCTTGTTTCTCCTCCTATTCTTCAAGTTTTCTTTTTTCTTCTCCTAGCTGCTTCAACATCTTCTCCTCCAACTGTCTCGCCATATCTTCCTTCAATCTCATCTTCTCTTCTTCTATTTTCCTCCTCTTTCTTATTTGCTTTCTCCTCCATTTTTACTTTCAACCGCTGGTCTATCTCCCTTTGTTCTCCCGCCGTATATGGCTCAGTGACTCTACCGGTCCTGCTGACCACAACCATTATGGTGGTTCGGTCGAAACCCCGCAAAAATATAAATTGTAGAAAGGGTTGTCATATGACAGACAGGAAGAGGAGGTCAAACATTGGATACTCATCCATGGTGATGTGTTATTACATCGGTAAGTACGCTTCACCTCCTCACTACGTAGACCTAGCCCACAACCTTACAATTCTCAATAGTCAACTTCACCCGATTCGGAGTCTTACGCGAACATGACGGGGTAATGTCTACAGTACTTGACCTGTAGCAGTTATCACCAAGAATGTGTGGAAATTTAACAAAAACAACAAAAGGTCCAACTGGCAGGGTTAAGGGCAAAAAACACTTCATTTGGGTTTTCACGATCCTGCTCCCTGCTAGTCTTCATCTTCTACAGGTAGGTAGATCGTGTTCCAACCTTATTTAAAACCTTTTTCCTCCGTCTTGTCTTTGTCGTCAAACCTTGATATTACTCACACCCGCCGACGCCTTATGCATTGTCGGTTTTTTTCACCACCACAGTGCAACAGGTTCTAGCTCCGATACCGATGCATTGTGCAATGAACCTTGCAAAATTCAACTCAAAGTACAACATGCAATTTGAAAACATTCAGATGAAGTTCACACAAGCTTGAGCGATGTTCATAAACATTGTCAATCCGAAGTTCGACTCAAAATTAAAATAATATACAATTGAAAAAAAATCAGGAATAAGCGGTCTGAACTGCAACAAACACGCCTCCGATATATACATGGCTTTCCCCTTCGTTCTTCTTCTTCTTCTTCTTCTTCTTCTCTCTCTCTCTCTCTCTCTCTCTCTCTCTCTCTCTCTCTTCCTCCCCCCCCTCCCTCTCCCCCTCTCTCTCTCTCTCTCTCTCTCTCTCTCTCTCTCTCTCTCTCTCTCTCTCTCTCCTGCATTGTTCCCCCCCCCCCATTCCTCCCGCGATATCTCAGATCTACCCTAAATGCCTTTGCAGTGTGCCTTGCCGATCTTGGGCGGCTATGACCACCATCTTCTTCTCCCCACTCGCCTGCTTATAGTTGAATGTGGTCGCCAGGACACTGACTTCCTTTTCCCCTGCGCTAGCTTCTTCGCCCAGGACGCGCGATCACGCAAACTCTTGCAGGGCTTCCACAATTTTATGAAATGAACAACTGAACTGCTTTGACACTGTATATACATGACTTTCCCCTTCGTTCTTCTTCTTCTTCTTCTTCTTCTTCTTCTTCTTCTCTCTCTCTCTCTCTCTCTCTCTCTCTCTCTCTCTCTCTCTCTCTCTCTCTCTCTCTCTCTCTCTCTCTCTCTCCTGCATTGTTCCTCCCCCAACATTCCTCCCGCGATATCTTTGATCTACCCTAAATGCCTTTGCAGTGTGCCTTGCCGATCTTGGGCGGCTATGACCACCATCTTCTTCTCCCCACTCACCTGCCTATAGTTGAATGTGGTCGCCAGGACACTGACTTCCTTTTTCCCCTGCGCTAGCTTCTTCGTCCAGGACGCGCGATCACGCAAACTCTTGCAGGGCTTCCACAATTTTATGAAATGAACAACAGAACTGCTTTGGCACTGTAGTCCAAAATATAAAGTTGCATTGGACTGCTCGTGCCTGCTTCAATTGATACCGGTCTCCTGAAACCTCTGCCTTACCAAATTGCCATTGTGGGAAATTTTCCCACTTTTTTAGGGAGGCTGCTCTAAAATTAATGAAAAATCTATCATTTTCCTTATTGCAAATATATTATTATTTTAATCTTGTATCTTTTTTTCTGATTCATTTTTGTATTCAATTTTTATGTAGATTTTTGTACTGCTCGTAGATTATTGGTAGTGTAGATAGATATACCTGTTTAGTATGAAAATTCTTTTGAACTTTGAGGCCTTGACATGTTTGCGGGTACTGTAGCCTACCGACCTACAACCTCATCCTACATACCCTAGGAGGCTAGGACCTACACTAGCGGGATAGCCTGAGACTGAGACGATTCGAGACCTTCAAGTTGGAACCTGGACTAGGAAAGTTTGAAGTCATTCATGTGACTGTATGCTTCTGTTAAAACCAGAAAGGTATAAACCTTCCCTATCCATTATTTGGCATAGTGGATGAACATAGATTGGTTGTTCTAGATGAACGCAGATGGCATCATTCGCCGGTTTGGGACTGCACACGATAAGAACATCTCCCTTGTGTAGAAGGACAACAATGTGAGCATATGACATTTCGTGGGGAATAACATTGTGGTGAACTCGGACCAACTCTGCTTCCAGGTGTGGCCATGAACAATGAACCTGACGTCACTTCTTAAAGGAGAAACACTTCCAACTCTACTTACAAGTGTGATCAAATGAACCCAATTTGTAGAGGTGTCGTCGAAAACAAAGGATACCTTCTATTTTACAGAAGCAGATCCGACGCCACCGTGATACGCACAAAAAAACGATGTGGCGCAACAATGTTGAGTGGATCACTGACCAAGTAGAAAACAAGCGTACAACATGTCAATCTGTGACATTTGGAATCCAGAAACTAGAGACTGGTACTCTGACACAGACCTCTTGCCTACTTTGCGTTATTGTAGAGGATCGACATGAGTACTAGATAAAAATATTGAATCTATCTCCATAGAATGGTTCAGGATCCTTAGGAAAGGCCCACAACTCAAAGAGAGCGATTGGGTAGGTATCTAAGGAGACCCACTACATGTGGGTAATGTGGTGGCGGTTAATGACGACTTATTCACTATTAAGCATAACAATTGGTTGCAGGAAAGTCAAACAAATGAAACCATTTGGGTCCAATCTAAACAAGTGTTTAGAATCGAAGTGTTGAAATGCAAAGACCGCCGACTGGCCTTTAAGCCTGCATGTGGAATAAACAAACTAGCTTTGGACCCTCTCTCATGGGTATGGACAGTTCCACTTGGGAAACAAGGAAATTGTACCCATTTTTTTCAAACACTGACAATTAAATCAACTTAACTCTTGTTGAGACCAAGACTGAAATTAAGTAGAGGGTGGATGGTAGATGGATGAAACAGTTAAATGTATGCAAGGAAACACTTAGGAAGATCAAATGGTTCAAAACTATAAAATGCAAATCCGCAAAGGTAGCCTCGTTACAATGGCAGATCGACCACCGATGTCTCCCCACAAATGACTGGCCTATAGACATGTCTACGCTAGAGGAGAGAGGCACTTCCTTGGTGTAAATCATGTTCAACAACTTTTCCCTCTCGAGACATTCTCGAAACGATTGAGCATATTTTCTTCAATGTCCAGGAGCGGTATGGCTATGAAGATGGTGGAACAGGATATGGAGATCTTTAACCCCCTCTATGAACTGCCCCTGGGATTGGAGGGCTCTACTATGTGAGACATGGTCTTTGGAACATCTTAATGACTTCGCACATAGCTTGTTTATTACAGGAAGAAGGGTCATTCTATGGGCCCTTTGGAGACGGCGATGTACTTTAGAAATGGAGGGAGCAAAGCTGGATGGTCCAAATTTTACAGATTCTATTTAACTGCAAGTACAAACAACTATCATAGCCCAATGGGGGGAAATTAAAGAAAAGATCCAAGTTTTATCTTCCAAAAAAAAAATCCTACAACGCATTTAACAATTCAGTGACGCTTGGCTAGGGGGGCCTCAGGGGGGTAAGATATGCAAAGTTATTTGGAGTGGTGAGAGAAAACAGGGAAGACCAAAGAGAGGATTTTGAGAGGGACTATCACCTGACCTTCCACGAATGGACTAATGTGGATCCTGCCATTCCCCTTCGCCCTCGGTCTGATTTCCCAGACCCTTTCCCCCCACCCTCCCACTGTTTGATTCCGCTGAGCTTGTTTGGCAAAGATCAAGAAATGTGACCATACTTTTCGTTCCTAATCAATTGCAAGTCAGTTATTAGAATCTATATCAAGATCAGGCGCCCCATAGATGCGTGAATAGGTAGCAGTAACAAAGTTACTAAGGGGCAGTACGGCCTAGGGCAACTGAAACTATCTACATCATCAAGTAACTATTTTGTTCTAAAGGGACGACGCTGGCCGGAGCTGGGGTGAGTTGTGTTGCCCTGTAACCCAGCAGGATGGGGGGTGTGAGGCCTGGAAAGCCTGGCAGGGAGTAGGACAGTGTTGGAGATCCTTGGAAGTTTTTGCTAGGGATTTTGCGGGATTTTGCGGGATTTGGGGCTTTTGTAGGACTTCTGCAGTCTATTCCCGTATTTTTTTTGAGTAACGGGTAGGAAAGGGATTGAGGTGAGAGAGAGAAAGGTATCATGCGTCCTGCTAGTGAAGGGGCTAGCTGGTAGGACAGAAATAGGGCATAGCAGCAGTAGAGATGGTGGCTTTGCTGCAGTAAGTCTTGCCGGAGTGTGGTAAAGAGGACTGTTGGTGGAAAAAAAAAAAAAAAAAAAAAAAAACTATTTTGTTCTCTTGTCAAATGGGACGCTGGACCCGCTTTCCAGCAGGTTAAGCTCCCCACAAAAATAGATCGGAGCAACTGGATGAAATACTAGGAGGGGATGCTCTTACCACGTCTCTCAGTACTTTCGGTCCGGTTTTTGTTTAAAAAATAAAAATAAAAAAATCTGTGAGTCTTGACCAATGGACTATCTCTAGCAGATAGCAGTGCATATTACAGAATTCATTTAAAGATATGAATTCAATCCAATTAGGTGGAGTTCTTCTGTGATAGAGGATACAAAAAAAATTGTCTCCAAGTGCGTAGACTGATTAACAAGCTGAATCAACATCGAGTCTATGTCATTGTTGAATCTCGAGTATATTCGAGTGTTTCCCCAGTTCAGGATAATATGTAAAGTTGTAAACCATTGATGACTCTCATGTTCCTTTCTAGTCCATAATATGTTTCTCTGCTCCCATAAGAGGTTGTAAACACCATTTTGAGGAGCATAAGGATTTCTACTATCACAATCGAGCTCGTCAGCATCTGGGAACAAAACTTTCATCAACAATCGCTCTTCCAACTTGTGTCAGTCTTGCTTTTGTTCCACCTATCTCATTGTGATATTCACAGACTCCTTACTTTCTCTGCTTTACCTTTTCTTTTTTTTCCGCCCAAGGTGTTTTTTCTTGCTTCCTAAAGATGCTTTTATCCTCTGCAAAATTTTCTACCTACCAGTTGTATTCGATAGTTCCCCCCTCTTTTCTTCTTCTTTTCTCAAAACACATTTATTCCATTATCAAATACAATAGACGGCCGGGGTCACAATCTATGGCCAGAAATGAA
This sequence comes from Chara braunii, assembly GCA_003427395.1. NCBI lineage: Eukaryota > Viridiplantae > Streptophyta > Charophyceae > Charales > Characeae > Chara > Chara braunii. Next base: position 832,077 of record BFEA01000160.1, on the reverse strand, counting down.
TAACACACTGCCATCGGACCTAGTCACCGCACGTTTGCTTTTCCATCCACTTGTTCTCCCATGGGTTTTCCATTTACCACCAGAAATTTAAATTTCTGTTCAATTGTTGGACATGAGTTATTCATAATCTGGCATGGTATAACCACATTGTAGACCCTTTTTTTTGTATAGACTGAATGATGTTGATAAACAGATCTTGAGCTCAAATCCTGATGTCATTGCACACCTAGGATTACAAACAAGCAAACCTGTGCCTCAAGATGTTTCAATGGGACGCTGGGTTCGGTTCCCAGCAGGTGCCGCTCCCCACCAGTAGATGGCGCAGCCCCAACAGATAAGACCTCAATGCTGATGGTTCTCTTACCACCGCCGGGATAGAGGGCTTACGCAGGGGCTATTTTCAACAACAACAAAAAAAAAGGCCATGGGCGTACACCTTTCTCGAAAAGGAAGGACAGAAGCTGCGCATTTTGCTTGCTTGCTGCGTGGCTTGCTGGCTTGTTGCACTACTCGCTTTCTTGCTGCGCGTCTCGCTTTCTTGCTGCGCGGCTCACTTTCTTGCTGCATGGCTCACTTGCTGGCTCGCTTGCTGCGCGGCTTGCTGCACTAGCTTGCTGAGTGACATTGGAATAACGGGGAGGGGAGTGTCATCAACATTCCTCTTTTATTTTGGCGATTGGCTGTTGTGCTGCCAAGTCAGCAGCTGTCTCTTATACACATCTAGATGTGTATAAGAGACAGGTCCCAATGTTGCCATACTCCCTCATTTCCCCTGCCGACATTAGGGCTGAGTGCTGCTGTGCTGCCAAGTCAGCAGGGGAAATGAGGGAGTATGGCAACGTTCCTTGTTGCTAGAATGGAGGGAGACAATGAGGTGATTGACCTTTACAAGTTGTTCTGTTTTGTGCCAATCTCGTGGCGTTGCAGGTTGGCGCAGGCAGAGATGGGGGGTTGGTGGTGCGGTGATTGTGGTGTCAACTTTCAAGCGTTGGTACCTTCAATGTGACTCTATGGGGTGGGTGGGAGTGAGAGTAGAGTCAGCACTGAGGATGCTTGCTTCACAGGGTGGAACTTTCTCTTCGAATTCGTCGGCTTTCAACTTCAGCATACTGGTAGTTTGTCGACTGCCTACTTACTTGAAAGGAGAACTGGCGACAACGGTGGTAATCTTCATCATCATCACTGTCATCATCATCATCTTCATTGTTTTTTGGAAGAAACGGGTTAAACTTTGGAGGCCTTCCCCTTCTGGACTTGGCTTCAAGTTCTTTCTTTCCCCCTTCTCTCCCTCCTGCTTCATCTCCTTTTTCTCTTCTCCCCTGCCCCTCTCCTCGTTCTCCGCTCACTCGCGTTGTTCACTCCTTGCCTCTGCTTCGTTCTTTGAAGCGTCGTTCTCCTCCCCTGGGGAAAGAAATGGGAGAAGTGGGGTGACAATGGGAGGAAGTGGAGAAGGGAAGGGTGAGGGAGGGGGCGGGATATGTAGAGGGGAGGGGGTGAAGGAGGGAGAGAGGAGACGTGAGAATGGGTGAGGTGGTGGGATTGTTAGGTGTTTGAGGGAAATGAGGGCCTGGGGGGGGGGCAGCTGCATCTCATGTTTCTTCCTGTTTAGGATCTTGCATGTTTTTCAATTTCTATGAATATGATGAATTAGGAATTCCTAATTTTGAAGTTGTTAGTCTTTAGTGTAAAATTCTAATTGATATTCAACTAAACCTAATACATTCTGTCATAATCAGACTAACTATCCACCTTATCATCAACCTATCATCCACCTATCATCCACCTAACCATCAAGCTCCTAATATCCCAGTAAATCGCTAATATATTCAAATCCTTGAATCTATGCTTCAAATCTTTAATACTCTTGATTTCTTAACTACATTTCTTCTGATGGTATTGTTTCAATAACTTATCTATATAGCCACATCCAAAACTCCGTCATCACATTTCAATCACCTCAATCTTCAAAATTTAATGCTTCCTAGTCTTACATTCTTCATGTCCTAAATTCTTTGTTCATGTTTAAAGCTCCTCTTTGTGCGTCAATGTTTTTTTTTTTGTTTTTTTTTGTTTTTCAAACCAATCCGCATCACTAGGGAAGGTGATAAAAGCATCCTCCCGTAGTACAGGTTACGGTGCTCCACTCTATTGGTGGGGAGCTACACCTGCTGGAAAGCCGGTCCAGCGTCCCCTTGGAAACTATAATGATTGAGAAAATTGTGAGAAAAGGACGGGGCTTCCTACCAGCATTGACTGCCTCAGGGGAAACTGGGGGGTTCACTGTGCAGGTGCCGAATTGAGGGCTGCCTAAAATAAATTATTTTCCGAATTTTGTCTGACTCTGAAGTTTCTCGTGTGGGCCCGAGGACCTTGATGACATGGCTATGGGTGTACCCCTTTCCTGGTCCCTGGTGGGCCCGAGGACCTTGATGACATGGCTATGGGTGTACCCCAATGTCGATACACTGCCTAGAGACGACCAGCCAGCTAGGTGGTCCTATTCCATGAGACAAGCATCGACTCACACCTGGAAGTGTTTCGGGCAGACTCTAACTGCTTGGACTACCCCAGGTAGTATTTCTACCTACGATGCAATTTCCCACCTACCCATGCAGTCTCCATAGGAGCCCATGAGGCCAATTTGTATGTGAGTCAACTGCTCCCTTCGAACGATGAACTACCCGTTAAACCAGCAGTACTTGGTCCAGCTATCGGCCGTGGGAAAAAAATAGAGTAGAAACATTTCTAGTCGGATGAATTTGGGCGCTCCTGTAGTGGCTTGTACATTTCCTAAAATTGTGGCTTGTTAATGGGCACGACTTTAGGAAGTACTGGTGGTTCAAGCAGCCCGAACCGTTCGGCCCTACCAACCACAAGTTTCTTGTACCCCTCCCCCCCACACACACAAGGTGGGAGGTGAATGTCCTGGAGGGGGTACAGGCAGATCTTGTGGTTTGCTTTGTTCTGGGGCTGGGGTAGATGGATGGTTCGACATCATATCTCAGCGGTGGCAGATAAGGGCAAGGGGCTGGCAGAGGCATACTTTTGGTGGGAAGTGGATGCCTTTGTGGAAAAGTTGGGGGGGGGAGTGGGTCTGTCCCAAGCTGGGGCCGATGAGGAGCCTCTGTAATTAGGGCGGCCCTTCTCGGTGGAGGCACCGTAGGGACAGGGCGAGAAGGAGAGGGGGGAATAAATATCCTACCATATCTACTCTTTATTGAAGACAATCAGTAATTCTTAGTCTTTGTGCTAGTACGCTCACCGCTGGGAGACAGACGGCTGTCTTTAAAGATCCACGCCGAGGGTAGTGCTACACTAACCATTGTTAATTCTCAGCAATGATTATCATGGACTCCTCAGGTTCTACAGATACCACATCCAGGATTTCAGGGGTCATATTGACCTAACCGGCTTAGGATCAAGCTGTGATGTTTAGTACTCTAGGTTAGTTGATGCCAGAACGATGCTGGCCGGAGCTGGGGTATTTGCCCTGTAACCTGCTTAGTCAGGAACATGAGGCTTTGTAGAGAGATCTGGGGATCTGTCGAGGATGGAAGGCAATCTAGTGGCTGACTGGGGGCTGTCGCCATGACAACGAAGGTCGGAGCCGGGTGGGTGGCGCTGCTCTGTAGCCTAGTATGTCGGGGCGTGAGACCGGGCTTAACGATGCTGGCCGGAGCTGGGGTATTTGTCCTGTAACCTGCTTAGTCAGGAACATGAGGCTTTGTAGAGAGATCTGGGGATGCATGGATGGGGTCTAATGACCGATAAACAAGGAAAAGGTTCTCTTCCACTGCTGCCAGTTGGCTACCGTTTAAACAATCTTGCCGCAAACATGAAAACAGACATACATGGACGCCCGTGAAATTCAATACAAAAGACGCCCTCCTATATGGCCCCTTATGGAATGATTTCGAGCCTGATAGATTTCGGGTCATGTCACAGTTCTCTGAAATCAGTTCTTTCCTTGTTCTTTTATTTTACATTATCATTTTTTCATCTGTTTACTCTTTCCTGAAGCTGCACTGTGATGACAACTTCGCCTCTACGAAGTTGACCTCAGGCTGTCAAACTGTGAAGCAACTGCCCTTTTTTCTGTGTGTGTGTGCGTATGTGTGTGTGTGTGTGTGTGTATGTGTGTGTGTGTGTGTGTGTGTGTGTGTGTGTGTGTGTGTGTGTGTGT
>BFEA01000160.1:816224-827876 GCA_003427395.1 Chara braunii | reverse complement strand
GAGAGAGAGAGAGAGAAAGATTGTGACAGATTCTGTGCCAGCCAGGAAGGCGGGCTTGAATGCGTATGTTTCAATTCTCTGTCGAGACAGTGCGTGTCTGAGGTAGAAGTCAACACAACATTTGAGTTTCCTATTGAGTGGCCGATACTCCTTTTTTTGTTTTAACAGGTGGCTGATACTCCATTTCAGAATCTGTCTCTTCTTCAATTTCTTCCTTTCCTTACAATTTGTGTTTAACTTGTTTCTTGCATTGAAAAATTCTCAAGTTATTTGTTTCTGGTAATTGTTTGCGCAGCTCAGCCAGCTGGCCTCCTCGTCACCTCAGAGTCTGTCTTACTGGCACTACAACCTGCCTGTTGATCTTCCCATCTGTCTGTCTGTCTGTCTGTCCAATGCATCTGTCTGTCGGTCTCTATGTATACCTGAATATACGTCTTCTGTCTGTGTGTCTCTCTCCCCCCCTTCCCCTCCTCTTTCCTCCATCTCCCTTTTACTGTTCCTGTCTTGAGCCATTTCATTGCTATCATCAAATGATTGAAGAGCTGATCTCAACAATCGAATGGCGTTGATTTTCTGTGCGATTTCATCTCTTTTTCTTTCAAATTGTTCTTCCTTTCTTTCTCATACAACTTGATACAAGTTGTTTACATAATTTATATCGTCTTGAAGACTCGAACAGAAGACACCCATTTGATTGCTACACAATATATACAGGTTGGCTAAGCATCACAGCCCTTCCTGGCAAGTTGTGGTGAGCACATGCCTCTGGGCCTCTGGCTCTGGCTTTCCATGATGTGAGCTGCTTCAACTGTGCACCTTCTCGCCTCGAACAGAAGAGTCTGACATCCATGAGGACAAATTTACAGGACGCATGGGTACTGAGTCTACTGTTAGCTTCAATGGGTACAGGACGGATGGTTGAGCCCATAGTGGTTGTATTGGGAAGAATACGGCAGCATGTTCGTGAGACGGCTTGCACACATTCTCAGGAGTATGAAGCAGATCTGGTCATGATTCTCCTTTTGCCCGTTCCCACACCCCCAGCCACCTGCAGAGTCATGCACAAACAACTTGAACTTCCAAGGGGTTTCTATAGAAAAGTGCAGAATCTGATCTGAATAGGAGCTGAAAATGTAAATTAAACCTGTTTTGGGATTTTCTTCCCTCGCCGGTTGGCGCATGGCAGACATTCGCATCGCAAAAGAGAGGCTCCAACAGACTAGTGGCTTAAAGGTAGTGTTTCCTTTTAATTTTATGCAAGGCATTGCAAGCTGCACTGCTTTTTTTTTTTTTTTTTTTTTTTTTTTTTTTTTTTTTTTTTTTTGTGTGTGTGTGTGTGTGTGTGTGTGTGTGTGTTCTACAAGATCTTTGGGGTCCTCATTTTTTTTTTAAATTTATTGTTTTAATTAACTTTTTTATATTTTACCTATTAAATGATGAGGTCATTTTTTTCTTCTTTTTAACTACACTATGTTCTTCTCTCAAATTCCTTTTGCTCCTAAGACTATATAGAGGGGAGCGCTGCAAGCATAGGGCGTCGCAAATGAGGTAAATCATGTTGCCCCCCGCCCCAACAGCGGTAGTCAGCCGGTGGGGGTCCAACTAACACAAAGACCGAGTATTTTGCCAGTAGCTGCGCCTCCCTTTCTCATCGTCCCCCACCCATCATCGAGTAGCAGCAGACTGAGCAGAGGCTATTGCCAACACTCTCCCACACACCACACACAAGCCACTCGCGCTCGCACTCACACCCGTGTTGGTCATAGACACCCCTAATACCGACGAGGGGTATCAGAGGACTATCACAATCCATTGGCACTAAGTGCGCCGCAGGCGGAGTGGGGCTTGAACCCACAACCTCCTGAATGCCACTTGTGTGCCTAACCAACTGAGCTAGGCCGCTGGATATGAGCTCATTTTGACTCATATGTGACAAATTTATGATAAACTCAAAGCAAGCTATGCCCAGTTCAGTGGGCGTACTATTCTTTCGCCTTTTACTAAAGAATACCGCGGCCTGAGCACACGTAAGCAGCTTCCGTGAATTTTTCACCGGCCTTCCAGACTACTCTTTAAAAAGAAAAAAAAGAAAAATGTTCTGATATCTTTTGAATTCTCATTTTATTTTATTATAACTTTAATTTTAGTAAAAGGTGCTGTAGATGCTCGTGGATCAAAACTCATGCCAGATAAAAAAGAACTCGTTTTTTTTGTATTTTCAGGAAAGAAAACCTTTGTCAACCACCCGGCTTCCAACTTAAATAATTAGTCTATAATTTTATTAATTTCTTTAGTATTAATTTATATAAAAGAAGGTGCTTATTTACTAGTACTTGTATTCCGGTCAGTGGCAACCGTTTTCATACCAGGTCCTGGTGAAGCATAGAATCCATGATTGGCCTAGTAGACCCTTCGACTGTTTTGAGCTCTTATCTACCTTCTGCAACTACTTTTATTTTTAATGCAAAACTAAAAAATAGTAAAAATCCATCAATCGTGATGTGATGCTTCCCCCACATGAAAAGCTGGGAACCGGGCCCAGTGTCCCTCACATGAAAAGCTGCGATCTGTCAGAAAAAAAAAAAAAAAGAAAAAAAAAAGATGCGATCAGTTAGCTGAGCAGGCTCTCCGGCGAAGCAGAGCTCTCAGACTGATCACAGCACTGTGGAAACCCAGAAAAGAAAACCATCCAGCAATTTTGCAAACTTGATTCCTTGGGCGTGTTTGAACTTTTTTTTTTACCATTTTCCTCTTTCATTGCTGTCCCATCAATGGCACAAAGCAGCATGATTCTGTGGTCCTCAAAGTTGTGAACTTGGCTAACTATTTTGGCCAAGTACATAGTAGGCACTTCCTTAGAATGGTGAAAGCAGTGGAGTTAAGGCAACTACTACAAGATCAAGTTGATCAACACAACCTTTTTTTTTTTTTTTATAATTATTATTATAAACCGCTCCATCTATTGATGGGGAGCTGCGCCTGCTGATCAACACAACAGTGACTGCATTGATACTAAAAGCCTTAAAGCCTAGAAATAGAGTTTAATTATTTTAATAAAAATTGATAAACACTGGACCAGGTATTCAATTCTGCGGTGCCAAATGACAAAAGAATAGAAGCACACTTCTATTGAAATGAAAATTTTCAGTTTGAAATTTGAATTCAAAATACCATTTTAATTGCGCTTAGATCAAATAAATGGTCATTGGTCATCATGATGATGGACAAGAATTAATTCCAATATGACTTGCTATTTTTAATATAATGGGGTAACTTCAGTAGAGTCACAAAAAAGAGTTATAATTGCACTATATATGGGGCAAGATACAGTTTGCAATTGCACTTCGGGCACCCTACCTGGCCAGAAAACTGGGTTGTATACATTGCCCGAAGGCCCCGAACTGCAAGTAGAACCTGTATGTTGGGCCATAGTGCAATTACTAATTAGTATAACTCATTTTTGTGACTCCCGCATAGTTCCCCCTTTTCATACTTTATATTCATTTTACATCCACGAGGACCACAACTCCCTCCCTCTCCCATAATGATTCACTTCTTCCGCTCTCCCATCCGATTTTATTACTCTTACAATGTAGAATTTTAATTGCACATGATTCATTTCTACATGGCATCAGATTATGGCATTATGCCATTTCCTTTTTTTTTTTCTCTCTTTCTCTTTTCTTTTCTTTTTCATCTTTCACTATCTACCCTCCTTGCTTTTTACCTTGCAAAACAAGTGTGGCAAAAAGGGCATAGGGAAGCTCCCTTTTTTAACACGTGAACCAGCACTTTCTTTTTTTTAATTGTTTCTGACCGCATTTACGGCCAGACCTGGATGCATCTGACCCAAATTACGTTGTCGATAAATAGTAAATACCTAAAAAAGCCCTAGTCTGAGTACTATGCCCTTAGAAACACAGTCACAATTCAATTCCCTTCAAAAGTGCCTCAAAATTTCAGATCATGGTTGAAGTTGACCTGGATGCATCTGACCCTGATTCAATGTAATATTCCGAGTCCACTAGATTATGTGCAGCATTTCCAGTGCGTTTACGATAGAACACAGTGCAGTCTACATCAACATCGTATAGCAACATCGTATAGCAACATCGTATAGCAACATCGTATAGCAACATCGTATGATGGGACGTGATGCAGTCTGCTACAGGCTACAGCAACGCATGATGGGACTCTTGACTCTATACAATATAGTCAGAACCTATAGAGTATAGGAACTACTCCAATAGACCAATACTATGCGACCCAGGCGGATGAGCAGGCAGCGGAGCCGCAGCCAACTTTCAGTGCGAGTAAGGTTTCATTCATTCTCCTCTTTTCTTTGTGCATTGGTAAAATTTAATTCTGAGACTCCTTTCTTTTCAATACTAGCCCCTCCCGTCCCTTTGGAAACAAGAACTGAGATGCAGTCCATGAAGTTCAGCATCAAATGGGACTCTAGACAATATTATAGCAGAATCCAATCTACAATATTTCATACTAAAAAAAAAAGGAAAAAAGGAAAAAAGAAAAAAAGGAAAAAGAATCATACTAAGATTGCAACCCAGCTGGGCCCCTTTTCAGTGCGGTGCGAGCAAGAATTCATTCATGAGTGAACTCAGAGAGTCAGAGTCTATTTCTGCATGTCATAGAACAAGGACCGTTTCATTCGGTGACAGGTCCTCGTTGCAAGCCCACTGGCAGGCCTTTGTTTGGAGCCAAAGAAGTCCCAGGAGTCCCAAGTGTCTCAACATCCATGAGACCAAGAGTCCCAAGTGTCCCAACATCCATGAGACCAACAGTCCCAAGCGTCTCAACATCCATGAGACTCCGTACTAGCTCAACATCTATGAGACCAGGAGTTCCAAGTGTCTCAACCTCCATGAGACTAAGTCCACACTTCATCCATGAGACTAAGTCCACACGTCATCCATGAGACTAAGTCCACACTTCATCCATGAGACAGTACATGGAGACTAAGTCCACACTTCATCCATGAGACACGTCATCCATGAGACTAAGTCCACACTTCATCCATGAGACTAAGTCCACACTTCATCCATGAGACACGTCATCCATGAGACTAAGTCCACACTTCATCCATGAGACTAAGTCCACACTTCATAAGAACATCGTGGTCATCCCCCTCCAAAGGTATACACCTTGAGACTAATCATCTTAAATTTCAGCACCTTGAGAGAGAGTCCGACAACTTAGTACGAGTTCCAACCAAGGATGTCACTACTCAAGCCCCATTTCGCCCCCAGAAGCTCTCTTCGCGTAATGCAACAGCCAAACTTTTAGTGACGGTATCGACGGTGATGGCCCCCGTTACACACAGTCACGGCTTTCAAGTTTCAACGGCCATGATTGCATGTAGTGCTGGTCATTCCAGTCGTGAAAAGCATCTTCTGCAGGACCTGGTCCCGAACTTGAACCACCAGGACCTTCCCCAGTGGCCAGGCAAAGTCGAGAATCGAAAATCGAAAATTTAAATTTAATGCAGCGTTAGGAAGACTTTAGATGAACAAGTGTTACTGGACCAAAGTGGATGGCGGCGCCAGCCACAACAAAAAAATGAAAGAAAGAACGCCGCCGTCATTGCGGTTCATTCATTTCTCTTTGGCGTGCAGGCTCAACCTATCCGCCTCGGCAAAGAGAGGCGCTGAGGCTCACAGGTAGTGGTGGTTTAAGGCCCACACTTGATCTCCTACCGGTAGACTAAGTACTGGAGAGTCTGACCAAAGGCTCAAGACTACATACAGACTCTTAGGACTTCTGGGACTTGGGGGGACTTTCGGTACTTCTCTAAGTGACTTAAGACGTACGAGACTCTTGCGAGGCTCCTCGGACTCATAGGAACTGTGATCAGTCTGTTGCTGGTGGTTTCCCAAATTGGAAATTCCACATCAGAAACTCCGAAAGCAGAGATTCCCAATCTGGAAACTCCCAAATTGTGTATACATAATGGTAAGATTCCGCACAAAGGCTTGTCTTCTCGAGGAGACTCCAAGACTCCAAAGTTATCTAGTAGCGTTTTGGCAGTCGAAAACTCCTACTCACGGGGGCTTAAAAAAGAAACACTGAATCAGATCTGCTTGTTCAGACTTAAATACAAGTCTGTGTTGTTATTACTTATTAATACTTGTTAAGTTATTATTGACAAAAAAATGGGGGGATTGATCTTCCAGAGACTCTCAAGAGTCTCAACTTAAAAATACCATCAGGAGGGGGGGATTTCAGAGGGGATAGAATTAGGAGATACCACGAGGAGTCCGATCTCTTAGGGATATGATCAGGAGGAACATAGAAGACAATTTATCTTGGACAGATTGAGAAGGTACACATGTTTTTTTCCTCAGGCTCAGACTCAGCTGCACAAAGCTGTTGGGGTCAGGCTCATTGGTGCAATGTTTGTACTAAGCTAGCCTGAATGTGACCACCTTTGAGGCCAGAAGATTCAGACTTTCTTAGTAGGAACATAGCAGCAGTGGAGCCTCCGGCCCGTCTTTAAGAGTTTTCTTAGTCTAGTAGGAGCATACATACCCCCAGTGGAACCCGGGCTTTAGACGCTGAAGGCCAGATTTCAGCGCTGCTATGTCCGTGCTTAGGATACACCAGCCTGGGACAGACCTCACTTAGTCTGGTGCTATGTCCGTGCCTAGGATACACCAACCTCGGCCAGACCTCACTTAGTCTGGTGCTATGTCCGTGCTTAGGATACACCAGCCTGGGCCAGACCTCACTTAGTCTGGTGCTATGTCTGTGCCTAGCATACACCAGCCTGGGACGGACCTCACTTGCCCTGGTGCTATCATGACGTCCGTGCTTAAACCACCAGTTCACCCGAAGCCCAGTAGGGCTCTTACCAGTATATGGGGTAACCCGGGTACTAACTTCTAAGTGTTTTCAATCTAAGCCTGGGCCAGTAGTGAATGCGGCTGGCCACTTTGAAAATGAGCAGTCGCAGCCTCGCAGGCTCAAAAGACTAGGAAGGTAGCTCCGTCAACTTGGGCTCGTGTGAACAGGTGGTTTAAACCACCAGTACTTGGGCACTGCGCGCCGCGCCGGCCGCCCAAATCTCGAAGCAGCGCGGGCTGTCGATTCGATTTATCGACGGCCCGCCGGCCGCGGAAATCGCGTAGCGTTAACGCTAAGGCAGGCGTCGCCCAAGTACTGGTGGTTTAAGATAACACCAGCCCAGCCCAGCCTGGGCCAGACCTCACTTGTAAGCCTGGTCACCTGGTGCTATGTCTGTGCTTAGGATGTACCAGCTTGGTGCCGACGCTGACGCTGGCAGGCTCCAAGGGGTGCATTCTAAGCAAGTACAGAGCATCAGTGGGAATGAAAGAAGTGGAGGGAGTTAGGGGTAGGGCCACAGTGACTGGGCTATGCGTAGGTCTATGTTGGAATATCCAACGTCTATTATGTTAAAAAAAAGGCAAGTGAATTTTCACCGGCTGATGTCTATCGTCAGATTTCCTTTCACAGACCTAGACATAGTCCAGTCCCGTCCTAACCCTAGGTACCAACTCAGTACCAACTCCCATCTTCCTAGACTTCTAGTGTCCCCAACCGTCGCATACTAGCAACAAGTCGGGGAAAGGGGGGGAGTCAGGTGCAGGCCCACAGTCTGGACTATATCTAGGTCTATTCCACATCATCCGAGGCCTTAAATTATAATTATCGGCACCCAATTCTTGATGAGAAGCTCATGTCAACCTTCAGATTTCCTTGCGAAGACCTAGACATAGTCCACTCCGCCCTAACCCTTAGTTCCAACTCTCAACCAGCTTTCTATTCTATTCTACTAATTAAATAGTGTAGCGGCGAGTCAGACACGGACACAGTAGATCAAACCTAGGCAATTCTTGTAAGTTAAGCTGCTGTAATACCAGCATGATGGCAGCATCCTCTCGGACCTCTCCCACAGAGAATTCCCTCCCTTGAGAACTCTTTTTCAAGTCGAACTTCCCACTTCCCACTTCCCACTTCCCATAGTGAGCGGGATCGACTCCCATCGGGAACAACAGCAGTCGAGACACCTTGACTGTCACTGTGACAGCGAAGCGAATGAGACCAATCGAATGACTGGAAAGTGAGATGACGCCTAAAGCGTGCTGTTTGATAGGCTTAAAACTTCTTCCGAACATGAAACAGTAATAAATATTAGATTAGATTAGATTAAACTCGACCCGAATATAGCGTCAGATGAAACCCAGCTTTTCTCCCAACTCCCTCTCCATCCACTGTCCTCTCCTTGTCATCTCTCTCTGTTCTCATATCTCATGACCTTGCCCTTTGGGCCCTTGCCCTTTGGGCCCTTGCCTTACGGTTCCTGGCGGGCCCGATAGCTGCGAAAAGGGCACGTCAAGACAACACTTAGTGTTGTGGAACCTACTAAGAGCCCCAAGGGTCATGCCCATGCGCAGCTATCGGGCCCGTCCGACGCGTCCGTCAGAGAAGCGAAATGATGAAAAGGACGCTGGAACCGCGGAAGGGGACTTCGAACTCCTTACCTCTTTCTCTTTTGCCCCTTCGCTTCCTCGTCTACTTCTCTTCCTCGTCCGCTTCTCGTTCTGGCGTATGCTAATGAATCTTTCGCAATCAATCTCTCAATCAATCGATCAATCAATCAACCAATCAATCAATCATTCAATAAGACAAATGAATCAATCAGACTTAACCGATCAATGCTACACGCATGGTACATGGGGAATAGCGTCCGCCCAGTGCCCACTGTCGGCATGCCAATCCTCCTCGTTCCATCCCGTTGCTACCACCTCCACATCAATGTGTAAGGCATTTGTCCCGGCGTTCTTGCCAGCCAACTCTCTCCACCTCTACTTAGTGTTGCTCTCCCTTCTGTTCTGTGGGAGTTCGATCCCTCATCCTGCAGTCTGTCAATTACCTCACTCCGACACTCCTAAGACTCCTTCCTCCCTTTTGATCGAACTATCGGTAAGATCAGTTTCGACCGCCAAGGTGGGAGGAGGAGGAGGACGACGTGGAAGAGGAAGAGGACTCCGAGGTTAACACGGCTGTAAGACCTCCACTTGAAGGCTAGCAATCCAGGACAGGATTACTTCCTCCAATGCTCCCTAATCATTCGAGATGCAATGACGGTCTCTCCCCTGTGCTCTGAGCCAGCTACCGAAAGGCCACCTCCTCTCCACCTTCTCCTTCACCGAACCTGTGGGCAGTGTGGGGCACGAGACGACCCTATCTAACGACGAGTGTTTCTCCTGCCTCTAGGGTACGCGCCGACGCTATCCCCAAGCCCAGCAGAACACCACCAACATCAGCAGCCACGGCCCACAGGCGGAGGCGGAGGCGGACTTGCAGGCGAGTTCAAACTTCAGAGAGCCGTTGCACTACACGTACTAAACGATCGGGGTCTGCTGCAGTGCAGCTGCATTGTCAGCTGACTCACCTCCTGACCGCTTTCTCATCTATGTTCCTCCTCCTGCCACTCCTGGAGTTTCACCTCGAGCGTTCTCCACCCCAATGTGGCTTGCTATAGATTGGGATATCGCGGCCCTTTTTGCAAGACCGGCTATGCGGCTATCGGCTATAGCACCTTTGGGCCGATCCCGCGATAGCAGTGTCCTCCTACGGGCTGTAGCCTGTAGACGGAGGTGACTGCCAGACTAACGGCCAAGTCTGCAGGCGGATGCGCAGGCGGGCGAAAGAAGCGCTGTCTGAGCTGTGAGTGCACTTGAGGCGACTTGTAACAAAAATAGAATTGGGACTCCGAGGCGTATAGACCTTTTTTATGTACCGAATCCTTCCAAGTGTTGCAGGACGACTTGCTCCATGACATGACGCATTTTGTCCACCACCGCCTCCCTATCTCTATCCATCTCTAGCAGTCGTTTCTGCTGCGTATCTATCCGGCTCTTGAGCTCTGTTTGCTGGAGCTCCTGTCTTACCATCTCTTTCTGCAATCTCTCCTCCTCCTCCCATAACTCCATGTCGATCTCCCTCAATTTCCGCATCTTGCTCCGGCAAGCCTCGTCTGCTTCCTCCCTCGCTCTCTTTGCTCTTCTCTCCAGCTCCTCCGCCTCTTGTACCTTCCTCTCTGTCCATTCCTCCACCTCTCTCTTTCTCTTCGCTCTCCTTCCTTCCAATCCCGTCAACTCCCTTCGTTTGGCCATTACCTTCATCTCCAGTATCTCCAATCTCTCTCTCTCCTGTTTCAACTCCTCTTTCCTCTCATCAATCTTAGCCTCTATCGTTCCAATAACCATCTTATGCATCATATCCTGCATTTCTGAGCTATCTGTAGCCGTCGGATTACAACTACTAACCGTTCCCGATCTCGAGCTATACATTCCCGGTCCCCCTCCTCCACTTCCAGCTTCGTCCCTCAAATGTGGGCCGTGTCCATCTTCCCCCCCCTCTCCTCCTCCTCCTCCTCCTCCCCCTCCTCCTCCTGCTCCTCTGACGGCATCCACAGCTACCCTGCTTCGACACTCCGGTACAGGGGATCTCCCATCGACCCCCTCGTCTCGCGACGGGGCACGACTCCAACGTTCTCCTTCCAACACCCCCTCTTTCTCGACATGCGCACCCGTGCGATCCCGGTCGCGATTCCGCGCTCGAGCTTCCGATTGGTGGAACATCACCCCCCCCCCTTTAGTGCGCGACCCGGCGCCACTCGACACCAGTGTACGCGTCGATGGGACTGCCCCAGCTGCGCCAGCATCTTCGCTGGCATTCCTCTCTAAGTCCAGGCTCTTGGGAGCCTTGTTGTTGCTCGACAGCGGAAGGCTGGCACCCTCCTCCGTGCCCGACCGGAGAGCTGTGCGCGGCACCTCCGCACCGTGCGCCGTTGCGCCCTTGCCCTCGGGGGAACCGCATGTTGATCGCCGGCGCATCGGTGCTGCCTCTTCCGCTCTCCCGCGCTCGCAACGTTTCCCTCCCTGCCCCTCCTCCCATCGAGGCGGACACGATGTCATGCCTATCTTCCGAAGGAGCGTGGCTATGTCCGCCGGACTCGGTTTTACGTCCCGCTGCGACTCCTCGTTGTCCGCGGATGTGGAAGACGAAGTGACTGGCAGTTGCCCGCCGACATCGCCGGGGGAGATACCAAAGCGATGGCGAGGAGAGTCCTTACCCGCGAAAGAAGACAAGCCGTCGTTGCGGTTGAGGGTGCTGCTGCTGCCGGCTCCTGAAGGCTCCGACCACAACCGGTTAATGACGCACGAGGCTGGGGACTCACTAGCCAATCCCGAACATCTTGATCGTCCGGGAGAACCAACGGAAGGGAAAGTAGCAGAAGGTGTCAGAGGCGAGCACTCAGCCAATGGCTGCGACTTTAGACTGGCAGAGGAGACAAGCCTTGGCTCAGGCTGTGGCAGAACCTGTGCGATGGGAGAGAAGCTGGGAGATAGACTGCTGCTTGTACGGCCTGTCACCATATACCGCCCGCCAATACACAGACATAACACAGCCAACACAAACACACAACCAGCGACGTGTAAGCATTCGATAGATGGAAGAAAGACAAGCCACATTACAAATCATTCGGCAAAGAATTTTCAAGGTCGAAGCTCCCATGTTTTCAGAAAGAGAAATCAATTTAGTTCACGGGTGTCTGTGTGTGTGCGTGTGTGTGTGTGTGTGTGGTGGGGGGGGGGGGGGGGGGGG
>BFEA01000160.1:769847-786968 GCA_003427395.1 Chara braunii | reverse complement strand
AATTTCGTCGGTTTGACGTCTGGTTTGTGGAAATATGAATCAGTGTCGGGCTTCGCTCGGCCACTCGCCCTGTGTGAGAAAGACAAAAAAAAAAGGCGACCGAATCGTCCCCACATCTAGGCGAAGATACACTCGTCACTAACACATTCACATTAGTAGAGGAGTGCACTCAGTGCAGCACTCTTGTCAGATTGTCAATTGCTGACGAATGTGTGTGCGATGTCATCCATCCGTACGTTCAAACTGATTGAGTCCAAAGGAAAATAATACGAGAAACATAAATGGACGCTGGGCCCGATTCCCAGCAGGTGTGGTCCCCCACCAATAGATCGGGCCAATCACAGTCACGCCTACTACCCCCTTGGTAGAGGAGGGTGATCACACCACCTCCCAGGCTCCCAGTGCCTCCCACTAGTAGACGAGAGCAGATTTTCAGGAAAAAAAAAAAAAAAAAAAGATCTAGTTCCAAGGTAATTTAGGTGAATAATACGAAAACGCTTTCCTGTTTGCCTCATCTCTCTCTCTCTCTCTCTCTCTCTCTCTCTCTCTCTCTCTCTCTCTCTCTCTCTAAGCTAGAGTGTTCTCTCAATTCTTTTTTTTGGGGGCAAACAACGCGGGAGTCACTATGGGCCATTTTTGTGACTCTACTGAAGTTACCCCTCTTTTTTTGAAAAATCTTCTTCTTCTCTCAATTACACCTTAACACTACCTACCTACCAGGCTGGCTGCTAGGTGGTTCCCCATAATACTCTCTCTCACTCTCTCTGTGGATCATGGGCCGCCTAACCTGCCGAGGCACCCGAAGCGGCCGGAGATCTCACCGTCGTGACGATACTAATCACCCTGTGCGTTTCATTCCTGTGATGGGGAGGAGGGGGGGGAGGGAGGGAGGGAACCAAATCCAGGGCTGACGAGCGCAAATCGTAACTGTAAAATACCAACACAGCAATTGATCACCGCTCACGTCACTGCTGCTTCAGCCAACATGTGTTCACACTGCACCTGCCAAACGGCGTAATCCCTTACCGAATCTGGTCGTAACTGACGTCAAATACATCGCTGTGGTGGTGAGTCTCGGCGCGAAGTCCAGTACACTGTACTTTTCATTGTCGCTGAATGGTCCAGACACGTAACTGGTGATAAGCAGACCATCGATTCGAATCATTATGATGAACATTGGAGACAATAATGTTAGGGATTATCTACCCCTACCCCCTTCGCCCCCCCCGGCTTTAACAACGTATAAGAAAAGGAAAAAAGCCCCCATCAGTCTCCATCCCCCACGCATCATTAGAGAGCACTGGCCGTCCTCATCATGGTCCTCTCCGCGCGGTTCTAAATTTTTTTTTTTGGTCGGTTTTTAAAACTGGCGTCCTGCCAGATGTCATGTGCGAGGATTTGGCTCCTCAGCAAGCCTAAGGGGCCCATTTTGCAATGTGTACCCGCCCTAAGTGAAGGTGGGCCTGATGAAATTACGAGAGGCCCATTGTTGTCAATTTTGCATTTGGGGTTGAGACAGTTGCGTCGCGTCAGTTGGTTGAGGGAACCCAGGCCTGAGGCCACGGCCAGCAGCACTTTGCTTAATAGGCATTCTAGGCCTTTCTTGGAAGCAGGCTCTGGGCCGCACACAAAGGAGGATGCACCACGGGCAGTTTGGGAGCTGGAACGGAACGGGACCCAGGGCAGCAGGGCCTACAGGAAGCTTCTGAGCACAGGCCCAGCCCAGCCAGGCAGCAGACCAGGCCAGGCTCTTTCCATATAGGAAAGAGCTCGCTGCCTGGCCAAGCATCGGGCACCTGTCAATTGTGCGGCAGTGCTGCTTGAGCCTAGGCGAGCTGTTCGCTCATCGTGTAAGCCAGGGCGCTGCTGAGGGCAGTGCCATAGCTGCCCAGCTTTCATAGCTGGCTGGGCCTGGGTGTATGGTAAGGTATAGTGGTGGTCTTCGTGCAGAAGGAAGGAGACGTGGGTGAGAGTCAAGGAAGCGAGAGAGAGATGAGGAAGATGACGTGAGGGCACATACCTGGTCTTGGTGATAGTCTGCATGGACCGACATCTTCATGTACTCCGGTTCTGCTGCTGACGTCAACAGTTGCATTGTCAATTCGCAGGAAGGACGTAGCTGCGTGATCGTAGTCCGGGCGCTGAGCGCCAAGTAGGGAGAGGGCTCTGGATACTTGTGTTGGTGTGACGAACCACTTTCTGTAACGCGCGATTTTCTGCGCAGTTGCAATGAGGGGTCCTAAGCTGGGAAGATTGGGCCAATTACGGGAGATTGGGGTCGGTGGAGAATTGCATCAGTGTCCTCACTTTTTCGTCGTTTCTTTTTCGAATGGCCGGGCACGGGGTCGGGTGTGTCTTGGGACGGCCGGCTGATTGATTGGTCGGATGGTTGTCTGGCGCGACGCCACGCGCGCGAGTGATTAATAAATGTTGACGTCGTTTCTTTTGGTTCGGTTTTCGATCTTTTTGGTGCGGACATCGCGCGGGAAATTGCTTCGTTCTTTTTTTGAATTTCCTCTTGAATCTTTTTCGAATTTTGTCGAGCCCCCAACGGCTCTCGTAATTTCGGACTTTCCTTCTGAAATTCGTGCTTTTTGCTTTTTCGCATTAGATAGGAATTTAGGAATTCAGTAATTAGGATTTTTCCTGCCGCGCGGCGCCTTTTGCTTACGCGCTTCTTCATGCGGCTGCAACGGTACTCTGATTAGTGGGCACCCTTAATCGTATGTGTAACTGTAGTTTTGGGCGGGCGACATTGTAACTGTATCTCTCTTCTTGCACTCCGTCTCTCCCGCCCTCCCTCTCTTTCTTTTGCTGAAATTTTGTAAGTTGCGGCTTGCATGCTCGGATCGATGCGTGGAGAAGGGTTACGTCCCCCACGCCGCGGCCGATCATGCAAAACGCAGGCGTTCCCTCTCTAATCCTCACTCCAAGTCCTGGTAATTCTGTGTTCTTCGCGCATGCATGCACGCTATAAATTTCGGCTGCGCGATTAGTCAGCTCTCTTGACCCGTCGTTGGAAGCTCGGGGTTGCGCGATCAGGAAGGGTCGGCACACGAGCGAAGTAAGAGGTGAGTAGAGTAGGAGTTGGGCGACCCGACGGGCTGGTGTCGAACACACGGGATTGACGTGGGCCACGACGGACTGTGGGCACGGGCGAATCTGATGGGTGCGGGAGAACCAAGCGGGGTGACAACTTCGTGGGTTGGTGCGCGACGACGGACTGTCCGCATCGGAGAGAGAGAGAGAGAGAGAGAAGGAGAGAGTTAAGGTCGATGGACGCGGATTTGCTGTTTCTTTGTCTCTTCCCCCTCTTCATCTGTGTACATACATTTTGATTGCGGCTCCGGGCGGTTTTGCCCGTTCTTATTTTCGTTTCGGCATTCTGGAATCTGGGCTTGGGTTTTTGCTCACACTTGTCCTTGCGATGCCCGTCCTGATTGCATTATGTGTATGAATGTCGAATGTATGGATGTATGGATGTATGGACGCTATGCCTGCTTGTCTATCTTTCTATTGAGAATCCCTGTCCCTGCTTTTTGTTTGTGTCGAATCTTTGCCCACACCTGTAGTTGGGATGAGAATCTGGCCCCGATAACGATTTTGTTCTCGTTTTGTTTTTATCTCACGATGGGGGTTGTGATATGGTTGCATCTTGCATAATCCGAAGCAATTAGACGATCCGAGGTCCGACCCTGCGAACGCTGCGCAAGAACACGTGGAAGCGCCATCCAAGTCGTGCCCTTACACGCCTTCTCGTACGACGATTCGCCCACCCAAAAAGATTCGCGGCGGAACCGTCATCCCGTACGAGCACACTGAGGCGTCACTAAGTCTGCCTGCCCTGCACGTGCTCGTGCGCGGTGATGATACCCCGACCAGAGCTATCCCATCGACGATGATACCATGACGCGATCCTGGAGCTCAGACTCATCCTACGACCCGGACTATTTCACCSMTATGATAAACGARCTCATAAGGACGCGATACCCCTGTCACACGGAGAATCGGCTATGTCCGCGGGAATTCCACTGCGCCACCTCTAGCGACCCTCGGTGCTCCGATTTCCCTTCTCCCGACCACACCTACTACTTCACCAACCCGGGATTTGTTGTCATCACCACCAGTTTCCTTCCTTTCCGCCTTCTTCTCCCGTATCATCAACTCAGTGTTGTTCCGTGGCCGGCCATAGCCCCCTATTGGCCCAATACGTTTTGCGTGAACTGCCGACGTAGCGGCGAACAGAGAACTCCGGAATTCCGAARGCCCAACCCAGGTACGCGGCGGCCTGCGCCACGTGGCGGCCCCCGACGGCCTAACTTTTCGGGACCATCTCCACCACAGAGGGATTTTCCCATAACCCGTCGCCCACAGTGTCCCGGCCCCTTCGGACTGTGAGACCCTTGCGCGCGCACCCCTCATCCGCCTAATTGCATTCATACCGTTAAGACTCCACCACTTCCCCAAAAATCCTTGGCACACCCCTTTTCGCACTTCCAGGCCCACATCCCACTCCGATCAGGAAGTCGCGCAGGGCGCGAGGCTGGGCGTCACATTGGTGATTGCGAGAGTGTGCTCTCATTGACACTCGGATTCTGAATCAGTGTTTTGGTTCTTTATTGGTGTAATATCGGTGCATTTCTGCTTTCTAGACACTGTGGGACTTCCTGGCCTTCAATGTGATTTTGCATTCTGGAATCTGTCATTTCGTTATTGCTCATTTTCCTTGCAATTTGGTATCGGAGCTAAGAGCTAGAAGAGAGAAGACAGACGGCTAGAATGAGAAAAGCCAGACTACGAACTAGGAGGCAAGAGTTAGGAGATCTAGAGGCACTAGATGAGTCAACATTGCATCCTGCGGTCAAGTCACTGTGACGAACCGATTTTTGTTCCGCGCGACTTTCTGCGCGATAACAATGAGGGGTCCTAAGCTGCGCAGGATGGGCCAATTACGGGAGGTCGGGATTGAAGGGAAATTGCATTGGTGTCCTCGTTTCTTCGTCTTTTTGCGTCGTCTCTTTTCGGATGATGGGGTGCAGCGTCGGGCGAGTCCTGGGATGATCAATTGAGTGGCGCGCCGTCGAGCGTGCGAATAATACTAGTTGACGTCGTTCTGTGACACCCAAACCTCACGCCCAGCGCAACTTCCTGATCGGAGTAGGATGTGGGCCTGGAAGTGCGAAAAGGGGTGTGCCAAGGATTTTTGGGAAAGTGGGGGTGGAGTCCCAGGTCAGACCTGAGATCTCCTGTGGCAGGGTTTTTTGGGGGCACGAGTGGAATTTGGCGGAGAGAGAGAGAGGACCACCCCTGGTCATAGTGGTACACGCGGGACTTTCAAGGTCGAGCGAGCCATTGGTGGCGAGGACGGCGGTTCACCGGAAGGTCCCTCCGGGGTGGGTGGGGTTCCGATGAGTCTGGCCGTCGGAAGTTGCCACGTGGAGTCGAACGTCGCGCGCTCGGATTAGGCCTTCAGGATTCGGGGACCCTCTGATCGCCGCGTCGTCGGCAATTTCCGCAAGGCGTGCTGGGCCAATATGGGGCTATGGCCTTCCACGGGATGACGCGGAGTTGGTGATACGGAAGAAGAAGATGGAAGGGAGGAAAGCTGGTGGAGATAACGACAAATCCGAGGTGGGTGAAGTAGTGGGTGTGGTCTTGAGTGGGGAAATCAGAGCACCGAGGGTCGCTGGTGGTGGCGCAGTGAAACTCCCTAGGACACAGTCGATTTTCTGTTAGGCAAGGGTATCTCTGCCAGAGGCTTTCCGCTATCCACGAGGTGAAATAGTCCGGATCGTACAACAACGACTTCGAACTCTCTTAGTGGGTCATTATGTCATCGCAGAGCTGCGAGATGCCTAAGGGCGGGTTTGTGCCGATGGTGGTCATCGCGTGCGAGCACGTGCGGCCTGCGCGAATCAAGTCGCACTTACGCGTGTTCGCACGGGATGACTGCTCCGACGCAGGCCCTGGATGGCCGTACCCAATCGGTCAGCACTTCTGCAATTGTTGAATCGACGCACGGGGACACGTGTAAAGGCGCAATTCAAGTCATGATTACACGCGTCTTCGCGTGGCGTTCGCTGGACCAGGCACTCGAATGTCTAATCACTCCGTATTTTTTGAGCATGGAAGATGCAACAACCACAACAGCCCAATCAAAAGATAAGCGAAAACGAGAACAGGATTACCGATTGCGCAAAATTCCTATCCTACTCATGAGTGCATCAAATGCAATAAACAAAGGCAAAGGCAAGGATCCGATAGAAAGATAAGCAACCAAACATGGCATCCATACATTCATTCATTCAGCAACATACACACAGTGCACCTGAGATGGAAATCGCGAAGACAAGTGTGAGCAAAACCCAAGTCCAGATTCCGAAAAACAGAAAATGGGCAGATCGCCCCGAGCCGAAATCAAAATTTATATACACGAGACAGGAGGGAGAAATCGGCGTCCATCAGCCTCAACTCCCTCTTCCTCTCTCTCCTTCTCCGATGCCGACAGTCTGTCGTCGCGCACCAACCCACGAAGCCGTCACCCCGCTTAGTCCTCCCGCACCCGTCAGGTTCGCCCGCGCCCACAGTCCGTCGTGGCCCGCGTCAACCCCGCGCGTTTGGCACCAGCTCGTCGGGTGGCCCGACTCCTGCTCTACTCACCTCTAACTTCGCTCGTGTGCCGACCCTCTCTGATCGCGCAACCCCGAGCTTCCAACAACTGGTTAAGAGAGCTAACTAATCGCGCAACCGAAATTTATAGTGTGCATGCATGCGCGAAGAACACATAATTACAAGGACTTAGAAGGAAGATTAGAGAGGGAGCGCCTGCGTTCTGCATGACCGGGCCACGGCGTGGGGGACGTAGCCGCTCTCCACTCATCGATTCGATCATGCAGACTGCGGCTACCAAAAATACAGCAAGGGAAAGAGAAGAAGGGCGGGAAAGACAAAGCACAAGAAGAAAGATACAGTTACAATGGCGCCAACCCAAAATTACAGTTACACTCCCGATTAAACGCGCCGACTAATCAGAATTTCGTTGCAGCCGCATAAAGAAGCGCGTAAGCAAAAGGAGCGCGGCAAAAGAAAGTCCTAATTACAAAATTCCTAAATTCCTATCTAATGTGGAAAAGCAAAAAGCTCAAGTTCCGAAAAAAAAGTCCGAAATTCCGAGAGCCATCGGGGCTCGACAAAATTCGAAAAAGAATTCAAAAATTCAAAAAGAACGAAGCAAGTTCCCACGCGATGTCCGCGCCCAAAAGTTCCGAAACCGAAACAAAAGAAACGACGTCAACATTTATTAATCGCGCGCTTAGCGGCGCACCAGCCATCCATCCAACCAATCAATCGCCCGTCCCGGGACACACCCAGCTCCAAACTCAGCCATCCGAAAAGAATCGACGCAAAAGACGAAGAAGCGAGGGTACTGATGCAATTTCCCATCCATCCCAATCTCCCATAATTGGCCCAACCTTCCCAGCTTAGGACCCCTCATTGCAATCACGCAGAAAGTCGCGCGCTACAGAAAGTGGTTCGTCACAGTTCCTTTTCGCCGTACTAAGTACCTTGCGTGCCTAAGCTAAGCCTGAACACGGGTGCCTAAGCTAAGCCTGAACATGGGTGCCTAAGCTAGGCCTGAACACGGGTGCCTAAGCTAGGCCTGAACACGGGTGCCTAAGCTAGGCCTGAACACGGGTGCCTAAGCTAGGCCTGAACCCATTTCCTGAATGCCACTTGCGTGCCTAACCAACTGAGCTAGGCCCGCAGGCCAAAATAATTAATTGTCATTAGGGATCATATCATCATCATCATGTGGTTAGGTGTGAGACTTGATAACATTGGAACAGGGGAGATTCCGCAAGGGACAAGAAAGGTGTGTGGGAACTTCAAAGATCCCATGCCTAGTCCGTTTCCTTACTCCCAAAACTACTGTAACCAAGCATCCACGGAGAGGAAGGGCAAAAAAACTTAAAAAAGCCAAAAAAAAACAGAAAGGGCACAGGAGGATAAAAAGCACCTCCTATGAGCCAGTTGTCTGGCAGAGGCCGCAGAGCTAGTCAGTAGTGCAGATCTCTTCACAGACTATGTCTGGATATTGCCCAGAGGCATCTGGAGTGCTGCCATGGTTCCTTGCTACACTACAGTTATACAAATTTCGACACATATCTGGACTGTTACGGGGACGAGGTACGACCGAACTGATTGAATATTCTCAATTTTCTAGGGACCATTCTTCACCCAAATACAACACCTGGTCATTATGACTGGGGTATTGGGAATGTTGTGCAGTGGAGCGAGGCTCATGGGTTCGATATCTATTTTCGAGAAACAACCTTGAGTTAGCCACTGTCCTGCTCTGCTGCAGGTGCAGGCCAGAACAGTATCTGCCGTTGGCAGAAAAGATCATTCTCAAGATCACCAGCTGCTCACCTCACAGCAGGTGCAGGCCAGGTCAGCATCTGCATCTGTCAGAAGAGATCAGTCTCAGTTTCAGCTTCATCGCTAAAGCTAGCAGGGATGATTCAGCCTGATCAAGGAACAAAAGCCAGCATCCCATTTGTTGTTTGATAACTTCGATTCCTTTTTTTTTTTTTTGAAAATAAGGGAAAGTGCGCAGCGTGATAGTTACTCTACTGCAGTGTGCCACAACTGCAAATTATTAAGTTAGAAACTTAGAGTGGATTTCGAAGGGTTGATCTCCACTCCACATGCATGAATACAATCGGCAATCGGTAACCTTGAAGATTATGAATACAATGGACTCTAACGAGTCTAAATGTCCTTACGAGTCGGGACATCCATTAAAATTGGAACGATACCGAGAAGATAAGCACGGTCCCTGCGCAAGGATAACACACATAAATTGAGAAAAAAGGTCCAATTTTTTTAGGAAGAAAGAAGAGAGTAAGATGTGCCTGGAGGTAAAACAGGAAAAAAGGTAACAAGGAATTAAAAAGAAAGAAATAAAACAAAAAGTTTGAAACTACTCATCTTCTTCTTTTCGTTTCTTTTTTTTTTGTTTTTAAGGGTTGCAGGTGGCAGGATCAGACTTTCGACAGCACAGCCTGCCTGTGGGTTCTCACTTTTTTCACAATGATCAAACCATATACAGCTTGGCGCTAGCGTATCGAAATCGCTCTAAGGCTTGCAGCAAAGTGCAGTATCTAAAAACGGCTGGGCGAGGGCGAGACACCGATAGGCTGGATTTGGGTGTGCCAGGTGCGCTGTGCTTTAACTACTTGGGACTCTCCGACTCTCTAGCTTGTGTACTAGTAGACTAAGTATGTTTTGTTTTCTGTGCATTGAATCGGGGCAAGTTAGGCCACTTAGCTCCCTGTTTGCTTACCTTCTTCTCCTTTGTCCCACATATAGAAAGAGAAGCTGAATCATCACAGTGACTGTCCAGGGACTCTGAATAGCGTTCCTCTCGAGGCCCACGTTAAATCACCACTTCGACCATCCCTGGCCTGTACTGTTCATTTTTCTTGTCCACACGTACCAGGACAAAATCTACAGTGCCCAGTCCCAGTACCACAATTCCTTTTCCGCAAGGCTGGCGCTGTACTAGCTGTTAGGATCGGCGAAATCCAACTTTTGGTTTCCATTTGTCAAGATTGGTCTCGACGGAGTGGTGGTTTAACAAGTGCGATTGTGACAGATGGGCACCCCCTAGCACGCACTCCCTAGCACGAACGTAATGTTCCCACCACTGCTGACTCTGCCGCCCCTTCGATGGACTAGCTTAACAAGCGATATTATAACTTTTTTATACTCCCTTCTGCGAGTGGGCAATCTGGGACTTCGTCACGTGTGAGTGGTCTGCCCTGTGCATCGAACTGGATACATCTTACGGGTCGACTTCTGGACCTGTCTCTGCTCTCCAGTTGCACTCACAGTCAGGAGTAAGAACAGAAAGCCTGACAGATTCTGGATGCACTGCATATGCTGACGGTGAGGTTTCAGAATAATGATGACCACATGGTACACCGTTGAAATCCAGCACACCCCATCCTCATATCGTACACTTTCTGAACACTATAGGTGTTTAAGTCCATCTTCCTGGACAACGTCGCATTCATTTAAACAAAATTGGAAAAATGGCATCCCTCTTCTAACCTCAGCCACCTTACATGTGGAGTTGTGCTTACCAGTTCATACGAGGCCAAGTTCACGATGCTACCTTCCAAGGCTCGTGAGTCTGCAGCTGCACCTTTTCAAACTGGCCTGCCACGTTTACTACTGGCCCAGGATCAAATTGAAAAGCTCTTACGGTAACCATGTAAACGGGTAAGAGTGCCCTACTCTACTTCGGGCGAACTGGTGGTTTAAGAAAGGGGTTTAGCGTCGACCTCTCCGGCTCAGGGATAGGCAAATCTGATAATCTCACAATGCCGGTTCAACTTGGCTAAAGATCTGCCCACGCCCACCTGGGCAGGGAGCTCGATTGGTGCCATCTGTCTCCTCTCACCACCAAACACTTATCGATGTGTTAGCCAATGTATGTTAATTATAGACACTGCAATGAAAGTCTCCTGACCACAGACATCAGAAGGGGTATAGCGTGCTGCACTTGGCAGTCTCTCTCAAACGCATATTAGTTGTCGGATTATAGTACTGAATGCAGTGCTGACGGGCCAGGGACCCAGAGAAAAATGGACAAGTTCACAGGGAGGGTGAGAGATCCTGAGAGAGTGGGCAGAGTCATGGGAGTCATGGGATGGTGACTGCCATGCATTGTTCACACCATTCCCTAAGCTTGTGGTATTTGACTCAAATTAGCTGCACTCAAATGCAGAGACGATTCTGTTCTTAAAGCACCTGTACATGCCAGCTATCGGCCGTTGGCCCCTTTCGGAGGCCGCCTGCCGTTGATTCATTTTATCTACGGTGCTCGGCCACCTAAATTTTTGGAGACTCTCAAAACAGGTTCTCCAGTTACCTGGGGCCATGCAGTGGTGGCTTAAGGTCTGGCTCTCCCAAACCGGACCACAGTGGCTCAGCCTGGTGGCGCAAGCCAAAAAAAGAAAAAGTTGCGTCGCTGGCAGTCTGGCAAAGCTTGGCGCACAGTGTGAGTCCACAAGGCTCATGTGTACTGGTGGTTTAAGGTGGCAGCTTCAAGCTGGCGGCTTCGAGGTGGCAGCTATTTTGCCACGTACATAGGTTAGGTCAACCGAGGCCAGTTAAGACTCTATTCAACCGACTCATGGCTATATCAATTGGTATCGGGTCAAAATGATACAAGTTCATACAACTATCGTCAATATCATTATGCCTGCAGCTTATGGTTGAGATGTCGACTTTAAGCCAGTGGCTTTGAGGTGTGACTTTGAGATGTGGCTTTGAGGTAGCACCTTGCTCAATTGTGATGTAGCCAGCTTGACAGACACTGCATTGCCGGACTCTTGAGTAAGCTGCTTGCTACTTCATTGCAGTCATTTATATAATTTCATAAATGATCTTGAAAGGCACTCTGAGGTGAAACTGGGATCATGGGAGGGAGGGAAGTTCTGGGCCAGAGAATATAACGCTCAACCTCACGCTCTGCACAACTTTCCCGCCAGAGTGACTAAAGCGTGGAAAGGGGCCTGGAAAGCGCCAAAATGGGTGTGCCAAGGGTTTTTGGAAAATTGATAGTGGAGACACAGACAGAACTGAAATTTCCCGTGTGGTCCTCCATATGGAGCGACCAGGCGAAGCGGGAAAAACAAAAGAAAAGGTCTCTTCCCAACAACTATCTAATCCAAGAAGTATCTTTGAACTTCCACGCGCGCAGCGTAGCGCGACATCTTTTCCCCCGTCGAAAAGGCGGGGGAACGCACATCGGATCTCGGATTCAAACGAGGGACCGATGACACTCTTCGCGACGCTCGGAATCCGAGTCGGATGGTCATAGTCTCACTGCTTTTTCTTTGAACTCCTCCTCGCCACATGTTCGATAGTTGATCCCTTGGGCTGGAAAGCGCTCCAAGCAACGACAATCGCTGCACAGGTTGCGAGGCCAATGGGGAGCAAGTGTCG
The DNA here is from genome assembly GCA_003427395.1 of Chara braunii. Lineage (NCBI taxonomy): Eukaryota > Viridiplantae > Streptophyta > Charophyceae > Charales > Characeae > Chara > Chara braunii. The sequence goes on along the minus strand of BFEA01000160.1, from coordinate 774,950 downwards.
GCCACAGGATGACAATCAGCTCGTTGAAAGGAAGAAAAAAAGAGTAGGGAGGGAAATGAGTATCAACAATTACGAAATTCAAATTGATAAATCCAGATTCCAGAGCACTGTGTTTCTGAAGGAAAATGATACAGGTCACTGCTCTTGGCTACGGCTTCTCACACATCCCACTCGCAGGCACGTGTCCTGTTCCTATTGTAGGGGAAAGGTCGTGAGCGGGGATATTCTAGAAGTCTGCGCCTTGATGGCTCTGCAAGCTCAATTGGCATGGCCGATACACACGCACCCACCGTTCACAAAACAAGGCGGTCAGACCCTATCAACTTCGGGAATCGCCTTCGCAGAGGAAATCAGGCAACCCGACGTGACTTTCATGCTTGATGCTCGCCGCAAAGAGGGATTACAAAGGAAACTAATGGATCAGTTCAGGAAGAAGTTTCCTTGATCGCCAATCACAGGTTCTTCAGAAAGAGCGATGGTGAGAGAGCAAAAACGAAGCGCTTGCGAGATTTATAGTTGCGAAAAGAAGAGGAAACGGATGATGAGAAGTGGTAGAAGAGGGAAGAGAGGAGAACGAGAAAGACGCGCAGAAGAGCCGTGTCAATCCGCGTAAAGTACTTGGTAGCCAATCGGATCGCAGTATAAGGAGTTCAGAGCCTCCTTCCACGCTGCCGTCCGATTTCTACGATTACATTGGGGATCAGTAGGGCCTTCGTACTTCTGGACGGAGGCGGTAAAGGAGGTCACAAAAAGCGGCACGGAGTCTGGACCAGGTAGAGGAACTGGAACTGGATGACATCAACCCCGACCATCCAGGAAACACGAAAAGAAAAAGGAAGGGGCTAGGGAGCTCATTCATGCACATAAGCTAGTGCGTCAGTGCAGCGTCCCAAGAGTATGGAAAGCGGTGAAAGATAGAGAAAAATGTGAAACTTACGGTCTCAGGGCTGTTACAAAGCAAATGACATCTCTGCTGTGACATTCACCATGAGGAGTAGAACTCAAAATTTCTCAAACCCCTTGGCACATGGGTTGCATGCCGCTGTTGCACCAGAGACTTGTGTACTATACATAGGACTTAGTGCAAATGTTTTATTTCCAAAGAAAGGAGAACAAAGGAAAGTACGAGGACTGCCATGAGCTCTGATCGTCTCCTGCACGCCAATATCATAAACCACCAGTAGGTGAAGTGCCTCCGACAAGGCTCCGAGTAGGAAAACCGGAGGAAAACTAATCAATTGCCAAGCATCCTTTCTCCACCAAAGTTCGATAACTCCGTGCTCTTTTCTCAGTTTCTTTATTAGACCACACGAGCAGGAAAGGGAGATAACCCCACAAGGCCTTCAAGTTGGATTAAAGAATATAATCCTGTACTCCAGCAAGAGAACACTTTCAAATTGTCTGAGGGAAAAACAAAGCAAAGCAAAACAAAACAAAACAACAAACAGTGTCCGCCGTCCGTTGTATGAACCCCTCTGTCAAGGGCATTTCATGTCAGATACACGTGAATATCTACCTGCCTGTCAAAATCGTCCACATACAGTTCTGCAGTTTGCAGAGGCTGCTGGGTCCCTCCTAAGGCTTGCTTTTGGCCACAGGGTCATTTCCATTAGTACGAGGCCCCATGTGGGTGGGCGAATGCTCCACTAATTCTCCCCTAAATAAATCATTATAATTCAATTACCTGAACTTGCTCAAGCTCAACTAGGGAGGCTGTAGCTCTCTCAACCGAGAGACAAGTGGTCGCCTGAAGATTCTGTCACGATTCCTTCTGAGGCACTGTCATCTTCAAAGTGATTTGGAGCCGATTCCGCTAAGTTCATAGGAGAAAAGCAGAACAAAATGGAGTTTAGATTTTCAGAGCCGCATATTTGTAGTTTATCTTGATCTTGCTTTTGTTGTACCTGAAGGGTGCGCTGCACTTTTTTTCGCATTCTCTCTAAACAAAAAAAGAAAAAAGAAAAAAAGAAAAGAAAGACAGAACCTTATGGTTCTGGCTCCTCATCCATTCTGGGGGGAGTCAGTCCGGTACCTATTCCACCGGCCAAGTCAGCAACGTTACAACTTGAGCACCCTCTACGTCCTCCCCAGTATGGTCGGGAGGCCCTAGTAGATGGCATTGATTACTTCCCATGGGAAGGATACATTACCCCTCAGCCCTGCCTGGTCTATCCAGGCTAACTCAAGCCCTAGCTTGTCCGAGTCCCGAGTCTTAGATTCTGAGTGGCCCCGAGCCTGAATACTGGACCGGGTTCCCCCTCAGCCCTCCAGCTGCCTAAAGGCATCCTAAACCGTGTGGGAAGTTTCTGGGTTGTCGGCTCATGAAGTAGTTTATGAATTTCCGCGAACCTATTATAGGCTCTAATCTGAAAACTTGAGACTTGCAAGGTTTGCTTGGCGGGGACGAGGAGCGGGCTCCAAAGAGCCATTATCCGCCACAACACTGTGGCGGCCCCTCGAGCCACCCCAAGAGGACAAGTGTGTCGGGCTGTCTGTTTGTGCTATCTGCACTTAGCAAAATGGCTGGCACTGCCCTGGTCACATTGGTGCCCTTCTCCGCCCCCGTGCCTAGGATCGTGAGCCTAGACAGCCCCTCTGCTCCCTGCTTTCGTAGACCATCTCACACCATAAATGATTGCTACGCTGACATCAGTGGGTCCTGTTGTACTCGGCTCGGATCGTGTGTCCTCTAGCACCTCTACGTCCTGCTCAATCTGTATGCCCTGTATCTAAACACACTTGAGGCGCCTGCCCTCTATGTGACCTAGTTTCCCATTTTCCAGGGTCCCGTTCATGAATCTGTCCATGATATCCTGCCTCTTCGCAGGTTCTGGTGCTATCCGGATGCACACTTTACGCCAGTCCGCCCGATATTCTGTCCAATATCGTGTGAGCTCCTCCCATGCCCATCTTGTGCATCAATGGTCTCTTTACATCTTCTTTTTCAGACCGTGTTCCCCTGCGCTCTCCTCTTGCACGGCCACTTATTGACGGGGAGGGCTTGATAGGTCAGTAGTCATGGCATAGTTCGAAGCCTGCTTAGCCTGGTATTCCAAATTCCGAGAACCGCATTCCAAAGCATCTTGACTAGCCGATCCAGACTCCCTGGCATGTTCTTTTGCCAGCGGCAGGCCAATGTATTATGTGTGTTCGCCGATCTCCATCTAAGCCTGTAACCCATTCTGTTTTTTTTTTTTTTTTTTTGGCACAAAACTGGGAACCCATTCTTGTTGAATAGTTTAAAATCCCAATGTGCTTCTCCACCCTGCCGATCGCAGTAGGGGTCTTCCACGCCCATTCCGCAGGGTCAAACTCAAGCTCCTGTATCTGTTTTCCAGGCGGGAAGATCTTGTATCCGTGGCATCCTCCGCAACTCTTAACCCTTTCTGATGCATACCAGCTTCACCGATTTCGGGACCTGCTGAAGGGGTCATGGACCCTCTTTCACATTCTCTCTTATTTCGACCATTTCTCGATTTAAAGTTTAAACATGTCTTCCTCGAGCGAAGGCCATGCTAATCTTCTCTGTGCTGTTCAGAAGTCTCGAAGGACAAGAGTGCATATTATTCATAGGCACTACAAATCAGCCAGTTTTAAAATAAATAAATACATCAGCCAGTCTGGAGTGTCGACAATATACCTACCTCAGCGATCTGAGAGCGACAAGAAGGTTAAAATCCCAACTTTCTGAAAACCTTTTGGACAGGAGACGTTTAAGTATGAAAATCGCCGTCAAAAGGCACTGTTTACTTCGTGGAAGCATCGTGAAACCGAATCAAAAGCAAAAACAGTGAGTTCTGCTCAAGATTTGCGTTCCTAAATAGATGCTGCCATCAAAATGTGGGAAGTGGGTGTTTAACATTTCAGCCTGGGGGTTCCAGTGCTGTGAGAAAATCTCTATGGTTACCCCTTGCAATGGGGAGGTCTAATGGGGAGGTCTAATGGGGTATTCATCATTAAATTCATTAAATTCATTAAAAACACCTAAGAATGTCCTTGGTTGCTGCAGGTGGTGATATGTGATGAATCTCTTCACTAAGAGGCTGCAGACTTTCTTGCAAACTTTCTGCATCCATTTGCCAGTGGGTGATGGACCCATCTCTAAAGTTTCTACGCATGAATCTCGGCATCCATTTCACGGCTATAGCCTTGTACGGGCAAACACTTTTAGCTTCCATTTCTCCAACCGGTAAGTACAGTGGGCGGTCGGTCGCCTGGGACTAAATCGTAGCGGATTATCGTGGGGACGGATCACGGGACAACGACGGATTTATTCCGCGGGTATCAGCGAGCAACACGCAAGTAACGAGCGGTTCATCTATCAACAACGACACGGTACTTCATGATGATAATGAGATAGCCATTCACATGATGCAACATCGATCACTTCCTGGAAAATGTTCCGAGTGGAAGGGCGAAGGGCATATGAGCAATGATCGCCATTCACATGTCGCGATTTCGATCGATTGCAATCAGAGGTCCAGGATGTAAGGCCGAAGGGCATATTGGAAATTTGATTGGTACTGGTGAACAGAATCAAGTACTAGTTATGGGTAGAGACTCCGATGGAAACTGGTGCCGGCGACGAGTATGAGGGGAGGCAGTGGAAGACAAGGTGGATTGCACTGGATGTTTTCTCTATTTATTTGATGGCTGTGAGGATCATCTGTGCGGTGAGGAAGAAGGATGATCACGGTCAGGGACCGGATGTCATGAACTGCCGGCATTAACTCTCCAAGTAAAGCCTTCATCTGCAGTTCTATTTGCAGTGTGAACTTGTCTCCAGCTGGTAAGATCCATAAGGGCTCAGGATATACAAAGCGATGTGCTTCTGCCTACAAATATAGGTTTTTGTAATTCTTCACATCAGCTTCAATATCATCACAGTATTGCAAAGTATCTATCCGACCGGCCATGCAGCAATCATTGACAAGCCACATTACCTGATAACAAGACGTCTAAATTAATCCAATTGCACATCATCTTTAACTGAATTCTTGGCTCATCAACCTCTCTCTCCCTCTCTCTCTCTCTCTCTCTCTCTCTCTCTCTCTCTCTCTCTCTCTCTCTCTCTCTCTCTCTCTCTCTCTCTCTCTCTCTCTC
>BFEA01000160.1:750339-761140 GCA_003427395.1 Chara braunii | reverse complement strand
AAGATAGGAAAACGAAACTATTTCCAGGTTCTGAACAACAGGTGACCGCAACTTCGGGCGGACAGCACTTATTATTTGTGCTTATTTGATAACCGCTTTTCGTTTGCTGCGCAGTTGGCTCCAGCCTCTGGGAAAAACAAATCATGGGAAGCCCCGAAAAAGAAAGTGGACTGGCAGATTCACTGACACAGTAACGAAAGCGTTGGGAAAAGTCTCAAAATCCAAAATTTGGACCAATCTTTGGTCAAGCAAGCCTCATGGCTAGCTCAGTTACCCAACAGATGCAGACATCAGGACTCGATCTGTAGACCTACCACGTACCCCTGTACATTGACCCCGGAACTCTATGTGAGATTCGAACCCATGACCTGTCCCTAAGCCCCATAGATTAGCTAGCATGGTCGTTACTCCGTCGTTAGGTCTTGATCCATAGACCTCCGTAGTAGCAGTTCAGTATGTTACCGTTAGTCGTAGCTAGGGTCCTTCTGGAAGTCTCGACCTGGCTCTTCGTTAGTGTAAGGGTCAGTCCGTAGTGAGTCCTAGCTGTGTGCGAAGGGTCAGTCAGTAAGTTTCTAGAAGTCAGTAGGTGGCTCTTCGGTGTTGTAGAGGTCTATAGTCAGTTGCTGAGTCAGCAAGGTAGGGTCTTCAGGTCACATGTCATAGATCACGGGTTCAAGTCTGGCTTGGGACTTTGGGGGGGGTTCTTGTCCAGCTTGGCCTGTCATCTCTTCAAAACGAACACATAGTTCCCTCTACATAGTACTGCACATATCTGGCCTTCGGGCACACATATCTCGCTATACAGTTACACAGAGCACACATAGCCTTCGGGCAGACACAAAAACATGGCCCTATGGGCCCATACAAACATAGATAGGCTCTGGCCACACACATAAACACACAACTACGATACTGGGCTGGGGGGGTCTATCAGGTATATGACGGGGTCTACGCATTGCATGGCTTAGATCTAGGGTAGGGTGGGGATATAAGTCACTCCGGCTAGTCTGAGTTCCGCCTAGCCTTGGGTAAGCTAGGGGAAGGACGGTAGGATGTGTCCGCGGGCGCTGGCCTGCCTTGTTTAGGTAATCCTGCTGGGTAGACTCTCTGAATTGGGCCTGTAGAAGATTGCATGAGCCTGGTGTCCGAAGTTCCCGTACGGCAAGGTTCGTCCGCTTCCGCCTTCATTAGGGCTGGGAGGTTGGCCCAGCCCTGGTGCTTGTCACTGCTGTCTGGTCCAAGTTGCCCTCAATACTGGTAGGGTGATGGTCCTGAGTGCTGGTCACACTGAGGTAGGATAGTAGGGACAGGGGGTGCGCTGGGAGTATTAACGTGGGGATGGGTAGGGTAGGTGGCCTCTCCTGTCAGGACAACCATTGGCTGCCGCTACCAGCAATCACCGCGGGTCTGGTCCTTGGCCTCTACAACACCCTGGGCTTTTCAGAAAAAAAAAAAAAAAAAAAAAGGTAGGGTCAGCCACAGTCCACCTTGTCTAGTCAGCAAGTGCCAAGTGGGGTTGGTTCCACACGGTTTGGGGAGTCCCACGTGGTTTCGGGGTTCCACGCAGTTTGGGGCCCACACGGTTTGGGAGCCCCATGTGGTCTGGGCCCAGGGCCAGGAGTGCAGCAGACCAGCCTACGAAACAGTATAAATAACGTAGCAGCTCTCAGCCATTCATTCATTCGCCTGTGAGCCATGCGGAAGCGCTGCTGGAGCGACTTGTGCAAGTAAAGGTCTGCAGGTGCCCGAAGCTGAAGTGGGCTAAGGAAGACGGCGGCAGCCATAGCTAGAGGAGGAAGATGACGGCGGCCATAGCCGCCAAGCTGCTGACATCAACAGAGTGTACAGTGTGTGTGTGTAGTGCATGGACATTCATGGTGGATCTTCGTGCATGTGTACATGAGTGAGAGTGAGGCTGATGGTGTCGACAGTATTTCGCTGGGACTTCGGACAGGGCTGGCGGACGTCGCCAGTGCAAGTTCAGTGCTGAGTCTGAGTTGCTGAAGTTGGCCTGCCATCGGTGTACGCATGTTGCAAGCGAGATTGAGACAAGTCTGATTTTACAGTGGGTTTCATGCCTGAGCGGCACCAAGTAGGGGATGCCAGTGGGTTCAAAACCTGCTGCCGCCACTTTCAGTGGCCTGAGGTTGGCCGAGGCCAGAGTGAGGCTCGTCAGTGCTGGGGTGGGTTCACTGGGTTGCGCCACCCTGTAACCCGTAGCTATGCTGGAGCATGACCCCTGGTAGAGAAATCTGGGAAAGTAGCCCGTGCCACCACGCGTGGTGCCAAGTATGTCGTGAGAAAGACCTACTCAGGTCCTACTACTAGGTAGCCGGTTGGGACATAACCCAATAAAAGATTTCTGTGGTTGAATTCTAGTCAGTATCATGAACTTACTATCATCTCATCTGACATCCTTGCCATCCATGACTGGATTTAATTATTAATCAGTACGCTGCCTAACGTCTCCACCCGAAGAGAAAGCCCGGTCATTATCGCTGCATCTGGACTGAAAGTTGGGCCAAATGCAGCTATAATGACCAGGCGTTCTATTCGGGTGAAGACGGTAGTATCAGGGTTGAGACCCTATCAGGGTTGAGAGCCTGAAGTTCACGATATGTGGAAGAGACATGAACTCTGAATACCAGTCATAACAGAAGTTTCAATAATCAACTTGAATTCTCTATGACATGCCATATCATCAACAATAATATCAATATCGTTCCAATTTTAACGGATGTCCCAAAGGACACCGCCTTTCTTTTTTTATCTTTTTGAAACTCTTTCTGTTGACCAGGCAGGGAACCGGGCCTGTGATAAGCCAGGATCCTCACTCGGCGGTTTCCCGTACCCCTAAGGGAACATCCCACGTAGAACCCCGAAGTATGGACTCAAGATAATGGGGGAAGGCGGTGTTTCATTTACCTTTTCTTTGTCCTTCTTGTTTAAAGGAAGTGGGGGCGGAATAGAAAATGTGATTCGGGTCTGGCATAGTCGGTTAGCGGCCGCGCCAAGAAATGCAAGAAACAGCTGGGACTTAGCGGAAGTAGGAATTTCGAATTTTGGGTGCGTGGCGGTTCTTGAATTTTTTGCGCGCCGCGTAAAACTGTTCCCCCGCTCTGCATCCCTGTCCCATCTTTCCTTCTTGCTGGGCATCTCCCTCCTGCATGTCTCTTTGTCTTCCCTCTAAGTGAAATCCGATCCCCTCCTTCTCCTTTCCCTGAGAACGATTGGCTGTCTGATTGGGATGGTCGGGGCAATGTGGTGGCCGCGGGCAGCGCACCCCACTTGGACGACCACCCCGATCACGCAGAACATTTGATCCACCTTCCTCGACCCTTCTGGAACGTCTGCCCTTCTTCTGTCCTGACCATCTACACCCCGCACTATAAATTCCCGCAATCCCTTCCTCTCGCTCTCTTTGATCTCCGTTGCAAGCTGCGCAAGCTATGCGCGAAACCCGCAGCGCCGGAAAGGCCCGACGCACCCCGTGGTGGGCGGAGTGACGGCGGGTGGCGGAGTTAGAGGTAGACTTGGGGTAAGGCAGTCGGAGGGACTGAGCGGTGGTGGGGATCAGACACCGACAGCGGCAGGGCCTTGTGGCCATGGTTGTTGGCGGTTTTGACGGATTGGGGGCTGGGCCCAGAGCGTCCAGTTGAGAGAATTTCGTATTTTGAGGATTAAGCTTTTTCTCCATTACTGCTTTGTCCCCGTGTGATGTGTGCATGACTCCAAAGGTCGGGTAATCTGTTGTGCATGTCGGGTACTAAAGTCCATGGATGTTGAATGGCTCATTGAGGACTCTATGGGTATGCGTGTGTGTATGCGCCGCTGGGCCTGATGAGCGGAAGTATCGAGGTATCTAGTGTCGATTGCTTGCATGTGGGCCTGAATGCATCGGTCCTTCTCGTCTTCCTTTCTTTTTTATTATTTGCACGAGTGTGTGTGATACGCGCCAACCTCCTTTCGCCCTCTCTCTCTCTCTCTCTCTCTCTCTCTCTCTCTCTCTCTCTCTCTCTCTCTCTCTCTCTCTCTCTCCATGGGCGAGGGCCGGGACGCCAAGCTGAGGCGGATACTCTCACAGAGAGATCGGCCCGGTGCTTCCTCGCGAAGTGGTCGACCTCTCTACATCCACCACGGGTGCTCGACCTGGCGTCGAGNCTCTCTCTGGGCGAGGGCCGGGACCCCAAGAGGAGGCGGATACTCTCACAGAGAGATCGGCCCGGTGCTTCCTCGCGAAGTGGTCGACCTCTCTACATCCACCACGGGTGCTCGACCTGGCGTCGAGGTTGATGATACAGAGAAGAGATGGAGAAAGAAGGCTGGGCGTATCCTTCTTCAACGGCAGTCGTGGATCTTTGCATGGAGTCGGGCTCCGCCTCGATAGACGGAAGCGCGGGCCGTCGCCTGAGCTCGGACCTGGCCTCAGAGCGTCGCAGCACGCTTCCACCCTTCCCGATTGCAGACGATGATGGCATCTACTGCGATGCGGACGTGCAGAGCCTGCTGAGGGGCATTGAGCCCATCCACCTATAACGGCCCCTGCGTAAGGATGGCATGCATAAATCGAGAAATGGTCGAAATTAAAAATAAAAAAAAAGAAAAGAAAGAAAGACGGTAAAGTTTTCGACAAGTGTCCGAAGAACTACCAGAGGGTCTCCTCTTTGTGTGGTGTGCACTGGGACACGAATTGAGGACCTGCAACATTTGATGTAACAGTTACTTTGCCATCTGTCTCATCCTTTTTGGGCCTGGTGACAGCGGCGTGGGCCTGTCCTGGTGCCCGGAGCATCATGGCATTGGTCGGATAATTTTTTTCTTCTGGGTGTAAGACCCGCCGCACAGCCATGTAATAATCACCTCATGTACGCAGAGGAGACACTTCAGGCCGTCATTCTTTGGACCATGTGGACTCTTCAGAATTCGGAGATTCGGAGGGGGGAATGCCTTACCCCTCCCATGATTAGAGCAGAGGTTAAATAATAAATACGCCATAAAAAGGATGATAGCTGCAGACTGGGCCCAGGAAGTTGTGAATGAAAGTTACTCCACCAGCAGGGATTTCCAGATTAAATTTTACTGAACGTGTCCGCAGAACCAGGCGCAATGCCAGAGTTGCACTTTTCTTCGTCTTTCGTCTTGTGATGCTTTCACGACTGAGTTTGCCTTTCAACCGTTTGGGTGGACCAGGTTTCTTTTTGTACGGATGGTTTCTTCTTGTACAGGTGGTTTCTGTCGAACGCTATAATTTAATTTAGTTTTCTATAGCATAGACTGGGTTGTTGGGATGTGGCACATCTGCTGCAGCAGTGTTTTTGTGTTTTTTTTCGGGTTCAACTTGGCTTTTGTGGGTTCGTTTGCTTGGCATCTGTGAAGGTTGGGATCTCGGTTTCATAGGCGTTCTGTGGGTCACAGCGAATTTCTGCAGGCAGTGCAGGGTGTAGGTTTGGTTGGTGAATATGGTAGAAGGGGTTATCACCAGAAGGGGTTATCACCAGAAGGGGTTAACTTCAACTTAGTTGCGAGCATGGTGTGTGGGTTTTGTTCCCTTTCGGTTACCTCATGTCAGTACCTCCTTTCGTGTCCTTTGAGCTTTCTTTGCTTGGCCAGTGCTGCCTTGCTCTCAGGGGGAGCTGTCCCACAATTATGTGCCACGCCAAGCCCGTTTCCTGGCTTGTACCATATCTTGCTAGTTTAAAAGAGCGGCCAAGGACATAAAAGAACCTCAACCCAGGCACAAGATAGATAACTGGCACTTTTCAGATTCGGCTGAGGGCTGGGTGGCAAAAGTGAGCTGGACAGGAGACAGGCTGGATCAGCTTCAGGCGGCAGGAACGTCAACCGGAGCATCATAGGGAAGAGGGGACGGGGCCGCAAGAGGGGGAAGGGTAGAGTTGGAAAGGGATTATTTGCTACACTTCCACGCATGGACAAGGGTGGACCCCAGGGAACCATTAAGACCTGCTCAAGAATTCACTGATCCTTTCCCCCCCATCCGCTGGCCCTGGAGGAATGTTTGGGGGACGATACCGCTGCTCCTGAGTATTTTCCTGGCATGGACTTCATAACGACAGTCAATTTTGAGGATCGGTGGCGGGGAGATCTGATCATCCATATACTAGCGCTGCTCCTGAGTATTTTTCTGGCATAGACTTCATAACTGCAGTCAATTTTGAGGATCGGTGGCGCGGAGACAGCCTTGAGTCCCGGTGCCCCCCGGGTCCAAGATGGCAACTGCCAGTTGAACTTGTTCTTCCCTCCCAGGCTACTGACGGCAGAGTTTCTCTTAAAGATATACACCCTGCTCACTATATATCTCCTGAAACCCAGGGCAATCAATGCTGACAGGGTCCCAAGTGTTCCAGAAGGTTGCTACACGAGAATTTGATGTATTCAAGGGACACTGGACCCGGTTTCTAGCAGGTGATGCTCCCCACCAATAGATGGAGCGGTCCACCAGACAAAGTCTCAATCCGGGTGGTTCTCTTACCACCACTGGGATAGAGGCCTTCCACAAGGGCCTTTAAAAAAAAAAACAAAAAAAAAACGACCCCAAGTAAAAAAAAAAAAAAAAAAAAAAAAAAAAAAAAAGAAGAAGAAGTTGAACCTTTTTCCAATTCCAATGGGGGGTTGAATGGGGTGGTACCAACCTAGTATGCCTTGTCCCTTTTGTTTCCTCATTTCCTCATTATAGCTTGAAGGGTTTGTGAAAGGATTTATATTTATTACGTGTCCTCAACATTGTTCACCTCATCTCGACCAGTGGAAAGATGACCTCTTAAATGAGGCCTTAGCCAAGGGGCTTGCTGGCGCTATAGCCGTTATACAGTGTCTGCTGGATCGCATTGGAAAAGAGACAGAAGGGCCAGGGGAGGAGGGGGGGGGGGGGGGCTGGGGGGGGGGTTGTGGAACTCTCCTGTTTTCTAGAGGAGCACTTCAGAATCTCAGTGGTTGGTGCAAACAGCTTGGCTGCTGAATCTGTGCTGATACATAAACTCCATTCAAGCGGGCTGAAACTGGCGCTATAGCCGTTCTGCTCGAATTCAGATATTAGTTGCCAGCTCGGGTATTTTTTGCGCACATTGTCAGCGGGTGTGACCAGATGCAGGTGTCTTCGAGTTGATGTGTCATAGAACGAGAGCCCAGTTTTTTAAGACTGATAGAATCGTAGCATCACGATGCGGATTTGGAGAGAAGGTATCTTGATTCTTGAGCGTCAGACAATTAAAGGGGAAAATAAAGGGATATGAAGCTTAGCCGAAGCCGGGTAACGGCCCAATACCATCTGTGTTATCAAATTGTTCAGAATTTCTAGGGGGTGTGGGGGGGAGGGAAGAGCTGTCTCCCTACTGTAGTCGGTGGACTGGCCATATGGATGCCGATGATCGTACCGTGAGACGATTGGAAGACTGGAAAGAGAAGATTGGTGTACTAAGTCTTTAATAAAAAAATAAAAAATAAAAAAAAGAAGGGACCCAAAGTTTTTTGTCAAATCTTTTTTCTTTTCCCCCCCATCCTGGGCGTCCAGACCATCACGTGGTCGGGCGTGCCAGGATCACCAGCGTGGCTGGGTCGTAGGATGCGGGAAAAAAAAGGGCCCACGAATCCCCAGGTGCACCACGCCATCCGGGAATTCCACAGGGGAGTCTCGGTCTGAGGATGGGATACCCAAATTGTCCTACTACCCCTTTAAGTTAGAGATTATGGTCGTCTGGCCTTGTTTGGAAGCAAGGCTTGTCGCAGCTAACAAGTGCAAGTGGACTTGAGCTAACCTGAACGAATTTAGTGTAACAGGAAGCACGGCTGGTCGCAGCTGGGCTTGAAGTAATTTAGCCCTATCCAGTGGATTTGAACTAAGCTGGGCTGGTACCCCAACAAGGTGTGATGAAGCACTGTCGAACTGTCGACTTCTAGAAAAGCTAAGAAGACTGTAGAGTGTTTCTCAGCCGAAGCCGGCTGATGGCCGCGATACCTAAAATTTCTATATGCATTCCGTACGGGATGCTGGGCCCGGTTCCCAGCACATGCTGCTCCCCACGGATAGATTGCAGCCTTGTACCTATTTAAAATATATATATATATCGTCAAATAGAACTGCCCGGTAAACCGTAGGCAGAGAGGGAGAAGAGGACAACAAACGAGGGGCTGTGACAAACTGTTTCGTCGGAGTTTCACCGACTCATCAGGAGGCTGAATATATATATATATATATATATATATATAACGAAAAAAAGAGACTCGTGTGCATCATCAAGCACGAGATCCGCTTCGAATGACCGCTCAGTATATACACTGTATGTATAAAAAGCCAAGGCCACGGTTACCTCGGCTAATCAGTCGTTGCTTATGGCCGCGCAGCTGAGAAGTAAAATAAAGTTTCCAGTGGTGAAAAAAAAGGAGGACCAGTTCGGCAGACTCGGAAGAAGCCCAAAAAATGCCCCCGGAGTGAAACTTATCTGTGGCTGAAGGCTGAAGGTCCCGCGCCATGGATGCTAACCACCATAGCAGCGTTTCTGAAATTGAAATGTTTGCAAAATTTCATGAAAATGCACTTTTGCCTTGCTGTTTTACATGTTTTTGATTATATTTTTTCGGAATTTTTTTTGGCAGTTAGTTAGTACAATCTCCACTCTACGAATTGGTGGCAAGTTTGATTAAAATGACCCTAAGCTTTGGATTTCTTATAAATGGCATCATTGCAAGTGGTCTGAAAATTAGGGTCTCCGTTAATTAACCTTCTCTATAGTAACGACACGTTGAATCCACTCAAGTGACAACCCAGTTAATCTTGATCGCGGGACTGGAAACTTAACGTCTTTCTTAAGCCAATTTACTATAGGTGAAATAACCATCAGCTCTCGCCTCTGAAAGAGGCAATGTGCTTGCGGCTACTGGTCGAGGCAGAGGTCGGCACTTGCTGCACCTCGCTGTGAGCTAGGTCTAACTGACTCATCGGTGTGCACTAGAGAAGATATTGCGAGTCCATTGCTGCACATGCCTAAACCGTCTCGGAGTCCTTGCTTTCACCCCTCCTCACCAGTGGAGAACTTGGGCTTGAGCACATGCCTCTGAGGCTGAACCACGTTAGGACCTTCTCCACTCCATCTGAGCGGATCTGCCGTCAGATGCATCCCATTGCGAATACATGCCCTCACAAACTTGCCGATTGTGCCTATGATGAATGATGTGGACAGGACCACATACTGAATCGACAAGATCTGTGAAAGATTTCCAAAGGATTTGGAGAATGATGGGCATTGGGCAGCGTTAGCAAACGATTTTCCTCTGCGGGTAGTAATAGCCGACATGGCTTTACGTCCAACGATCGCTGAACGATGACTCGGAGCCTTCCCTGAGACAAATGCGGGTAATCATATCACACCTGGGCGGAGATTTTGCCACGAATACATACAACATGAACCCTGTGTTCTATTCGGTGGAGGGGCGCCGTCATATATTGTCCAAGGACTTACAAGTTACAACTGGCACTGTTAAATTTTGCAATCAGCGGCTAGGTCCCACTAGCAAAGAGAATTGGTTTGAGCGCGTGAATCTAGACGAGTGCGTGGACAGATGCAGAAAATCGAGATTCAACTGCGTTTCTGCATCTCTCTTCGAAAAACACGTCCAGATGCAGGAGCTAAATCCAATCCTCTCTGCTAGTGGGACTTGGCCCCAGAATTGATGGAGAAGAACGTAACGCTCGTCACACTAAGGGCATACTCTCACTACACTCTTCCCTGGATGTATAGGACCGCGTTTCCGATCCGGCCTCGATGCACCTGACCGTGATTACGTCCACAGAGAAGTGGCAAAAGTCCTCGTGTGAGTATGCGCTAAGGCTGTATGCATCATTCTCGTTCCTGACTCGCAAGCCATTTCTGTGCTTGCTTTTGTGTGTTTCTTCTTCTTCTTCTCATTTCTTTTTTTTTTCTTTTTGTTTTTTAATTTGGACCATTTCTCGATTTATGCGTGTCATCCTTGCGCAGGGGGCATGCTAATCTATCTTCTCTGTATCGTTCCAATTTTAACAGATGTCCCGAAGGACTCTTCTTCTCATTTCTTTTCTGCATAAACTTTTTCTTTGCTCGGAATGATATTCCAGACTTCAAAGGGCCTCGCCACACCACTCTCGAACTAAAAAGACAAAAATGTGGCGGGTGCATCTGGCCATGTTCTAGCAGGAAGTTCATTCTCATTTTGTACATTTAGAGACTTGTGGGGCGATGCCGAAAGTCTTGGCTCCGCAAGGAAATCGGTCCCCGAAGAAAATAAACAAATGCAAAAGAAATAGGGAAATAGGTGCGTAGTAGCAAACACGATCCTGTCTGACCCAAACAAAAAAGGAGTGGCGTTCTGCGGAACTGCCTCCTTCCCCCAAGCGTAACGTACGCTCATCATGACTGTATCGGATGGGAAAGATAGCTTCCGCACATTCATGATGATCCCCGTGCGCTGTGTTCGGGGAAAGAGGGTATAGACTGAAGGCGCAAGCTCGTCGGATCCGCTGCTAAGCGTAAAGCGACCCGTGACCGGGATAGGATCTCAGTGTGCCAGTCGAGATCCAACGTGAGTGATGCCGGTCGGAACTCGCAAAGGACGTAAAAAGGACAGGAAGAAGCAAAGGAAAAAAGCACAAACACAACTGCCCTACACATCGTTGTCAGTGGTATTGTGGGCGCATAGACTGTTCCCGTAAGCAACACGTCTAAATTCGACTTCTCTTGTCAGAAAGTTCAGCCGCAGTCCTGTGAGTTGTCCTCTCTCTCTCTCTCTCTCTCTCTCTCTCTCTCTCTCTCTC
>BFEA01000160.1:709874-723485 GCA_003427395.1 Chara braunii | reverse complement strand
TMTWAKMRRCASCACTAACACTGACGGGGGCGTGTTAAAAAAAAAAGAAAAAAAAAAAGGATGAATTATAAATTTATAATCCTGAGTGTAAGTGGTTGACAACTTCCATTTCGTTAGAATTAAGAAAGCATTTTATTTGCATGGAATAATTTGTCCTTTTAAATTTTGAGTGCTCTTTTTGGGAGTTCCGCATGCTTGTGCTGTGCATCAACAACAGTGTTATTTTAGGGCTTAGGTCGGACATCCGTCCTATTATGTTTGTTTGTTGTATTCGACCTAGAAGATCAGGGAGAAAAAGAGGTAATCCCGTACGGACTATGGCATTCGTTCAAAGGTCGCAAACAACTAAACCCTCATATAACACTGCTACCATGCAGTATGAACGTGCAGAAACCCCAAAAAAGCACTCAAGAATCAAAACTCAACGGTCAATTATAGAGTGATTACAGGGTCATGAAATATTATGTAATTCTATAGCTGATGGCGCTATATCGAAAGACAATTATGATCTCTAAGTAATTAGTAATTATCGAAAGAAGTAATTAGTGTAATAATTGATTGATACTACCGAACTGTCTAAGTAATTAGTAATTATCGAAAGAAGTAATTAGTGTAATAATTGATTGATACTACCGAACTGTAGAATTGAAACCGTAAGATCAAATCTGCATGTCATCAGCATGTTATGGTAATTAATATATAATAATGCCCAATATCAACACTCCTCGTGATAAAATTCAGCGTTCAAACTTCAAACCCTAGACTAATACAATAGCTGCCATCGCATTTCACGCGAAACTTCAATGCCCACCTCCCAAACTTCACCCATCTCCAATTATGGCACCATTTCCCTCAAAGTTAAGTCCAGCTTACAAGAATCCGTCCTCCCCGACCATATCCCTCACCGCTTCCTCTTATCTTCCTTAACCCTCGAGAAAAAGGGCCCCTCCCCCCTGCTCTGCATCCCTCTCCCCCTCTCTCCCCTCACCCTTGTGAGGCATAAGAAGTGTACACAACTGTGCAAGAGTCTCCACAGAAGGGGAATACAACAACGTGAATCCCCCCCCCCTCCTCTGTTTCCTCCCTTTGGGAAGGATGAAGAGGTGCACATGTACGCACACAAGTCTCCACAGGAGGGGGATGCAAACACCACACATCCCTACCCCTCCTCTGTTCCCTCACCCTGGGAGGGAATAGGTATTGCCCATGCTCGCATGAAAGTCTTCCCAGGAAGAGGCAACAGCATGCAAGAATGCAGCAGCGCCATCATCCGCCACCACAGCTGGGGGTGTTCCCTGTTGCCGTGTCAGCTTCACGACCTTCATACTGCTAGCTGTGTTAAAGTTCATGATGTGATTGTAGAACAAGGGTGTTCAAACACTCCCCCAGTCGATGCCCATACCCTCCTCGCCCACTGAGCCAGATCTTTGGCATGCTGGAACTCAAGGATGGAGAACAACAACTGCACTACCGCCAGTAATCCTATCTGCATGGCCCCTCGTTGGGTAGCCACGTGCCCCCCACGAGACCACACCCATTGCTTGCAGGAGCTGCCGACAGCTCCAGAACCAAGTCCAAGGCAGCCAGACACCTCCACAGTCCCAGCAACGGCACCCTCACGAGCCTGCTGTGACCACCCGCCCACTCACTAGCACGGTGAAACATGAGCTACTACCGTGCTTAGGCAGAGGTTAACATTTCACTGGATGCACTCCATTCCAAAATAATCAAGCCATCTCCAAGTCACAGGCCCGGCCATAATAATGACCGACTCTCACCTGTTTGTGCTGCTTCCTTTTTCTTTTCTGATTTTCTTCTGATAGTGCATAAGCCCCTAACGCTATTGTACTCGACAGCACTTGAACTTAAAGAGTATGCTACTGAGCCTCCATGGAGGTACTGTGTGGGGAGATTTCTCTTCCTTCGCAGGACTGATCATGGCACACTGTCCCCAAAAAGCCTTCAGAAGGTGACGATGGACTGTGCGTGTCAAAAAATAAAGAAAACACATGTCGCCCACGGAGTAGATAACGAAGTTAAACCTCTGCTCAAACGCTCCTTGCGGCAAAATAGTTCCCACTTGTAACTGGTAGCCCACTTGTTACACAAGCCGTACCTATAGAAGGGCGCTACAAGGATTTTTTGGAGTCTAGGTTCTTCTTACCACACTGAGAATGTACCTGGACTGTCGTCCCCTAGTTGATTGAGCCCATACTAGGTGAGGTTTGGCGTCGCATACCTGATTGCCACTGACAGAACCCTAGTTGATTGAGACCATACTAGGTGAGGTTTGGCATCGCATACCTGATTGCCACCGTCAGAACGTATCCGGACTGTCGTCCCCCAGTCGACTGAGACAATACTTCCATGCATGGACATCATGATCCTTAACTTGGTGAGGCTTGGCATCGCATCCCTGACACGATGAACTCCCAATAGAACTGCTACTGTAGTAAACAGGGCAACTCGTGCTTCTATCAACTTCTGATGCTCGGATATCAGGGTACAGTCTGCTTCCCAAGCGACAGCTGTAAAACTTGTGAAGCGCGACTGTTACCTAGGCATCACAGAGCATACACCGCCAAGGGTCATATCAGATAGGAAAGGGACTTACCCTTGTCTACATAATCAACTTTGGAATGGTGTCAGCCGTTGTGCAACCAGCCAGTTCCCACAGCTCTGGGGGCACACCACCATTTCAAAAAAAGGATCATGGTTTTCTATCTCAAAACTCTCTTTCTTTAACAGACCTTTCCTGCAAACTCTGATTCGTGTCTCTGTGACTACGCCCTCGAAACAAAAGGGGAACTTCCAAGTTCTCACCTGAGACTCTAACTCTTGCCACAAAATCCTCAGCCATGACCTTTCATTTTTTTATTATTATTATTTTTTTTAATGTGGTCCGATGGACCACGGATCAGATATTAAACTGATCAGAACAGATACGATACTTGATCTTAGCCAAAAGGCCGAGAAAGGTATGCCATGACCTTTTCAACCCAGCTGAACCTACGAGGCTCGGTATATTGTGTACAGTACCGGGCTGCTCATGACAAGCTGAATTGCTCCTTTCCAACTATAGGCTAAACAGATCAACAGCTAGAAACCAGTGGTGCTGTTGACTGGAGCCGTAACAGGGACAGCGCCCAGCTTGAACCAGCCTACGATTTAACTCGATCTTATGTGGCCACAACTGCACCATGCTACTGTGCGATATCTCTGCAAAATGACCCATTCCATGGACATCCAGTGCAGGGATGTTCAAGCGTACGCACTGCAACGGGAAAAGAAGGCACCCCGAAAAGAAGAAGAAAAAACAATGAACAGAGTCCATCTGAAATGAGTTTGGGACCTCACAATCCTCGATGGTATAATTATACACCGTACGACAACACCTGAAAAAACTAGAAACGGAAGGAGGTGGTCGCGCAAAGTAAAACAAAATTGTGCTCTTTAAAGAGCCAGCTTTCGTTACTGAGAGCTGCTCATTCTCTCAAGTGCGTGGCTCACCTGCTTTCCACTATGGACTCACACTTAACCAGCTGACTTGTTTCCCACAAGAGTGGATTGGCACATATCGATGAGATTAAACCAGTGATTTCATTGACCGGGACCATATCCTGGATAGCATATGGTTTCCTCCACAAGAGAAGCTTTGCCCTCTTATGTCAGACTTTCATCAAGCCAACCTTCCTTCTACGCAGGCCAATATCTTTCTAGCAGGACGATAAGCTCAGACACGTCCCAACAGATTGCCAGCCGTCAAGACAACAGATCTGTAGGGTTGGCAATCAGTTGACTCAGATCTGACCTTATCCTCCAGTTTCGAAATTGGAGTCCCCGATTTTCGTGCCTTTAATCTCATTCAACTTTTCTGTTTTCTCTTTTGTTTTCTTTGGTTGAAATGGGATGTCTTTTTTCATGTTGATGGGGCCAAATCATGGCCCAAATGCATGCCAATTGGTCTCATAATCATGTAGGCCCACTGTTGGATGAAGGGGGAATGGACAAGTGGATCCCGTACGGGCGGCAGCCACGGCCCCCCCCCCCTACCAGTTCAGCCTCAGACAAGAAAAACCCCTCTGTAAAGTCTGAGATACCTACACTCCCCAGCTAAAAATCCTCGGCTCACCCACAGTAGATTTGGGGTACTTGGTTTGCCTGTTCCCACTGGATGGGATCGCCGGGCCAAGCATCTGCACTGCAATTCGCGCCATTGTGCCCGCTCGCTGATCCTTCACCTAACATCAGTTCCTTTCCCCCTACTTCTTGCTTTCCGTCTTTCGCACTCTTCAACCTCATGAGCACCTGTCCACCTCACTTTTTTTCATCCGCTTTCATACAACTGGAGCTGACTATTCGCCTTCCCATGCTTACCATTTGCCGCGCGCAGCTCCCTCCCACTGACCCTTTTCCTCTTCATCATGTTGAGCCATTCCCCTCCATATCCTCTGAACCTTCTTTCCCGGGTACCCCTTCTTTCCATTGTCATTTTCCCGCCTACCCTCCTCATCCTTCATCAATCCAACCAGATGTCGAACCTATGCATGGAGACGGGTCGATGCCCCCGTGTTGTGCATCAAGCACGCACCTTCATAGGAACTTTCTCTCTCTCCTCACTCCACTTATCCTTTCCTGTTCACCTGTTCTCTCACTTCCCCGACTGAACCTTCTTTCATTGTTTTTCAATGTTATAAATTCCACTGTCGTGATCCCTTCGCCCTCTTATTCCTTTGTTGCGACTGGGTAGATTGGCAAGCTTGTTGGGACCTACAGGAGTCCAAACAAGCTCGACATTCCTTTGTTGCGACGCCCAAGTGGATATAGATTGGCAAGCTTGTTGGAGCTACAGGAGCCCAAACAAGCCTGCCATACAGGAAGTCGTCAAGTGGGGTAACTAAATCACTACAGTGGATTGCAGCTTCTCTGATATTAATGGGAGAGAGGTGACAGAAGGACTTTGTGCGGATGTGTGAGGCAACAGACTGCCTACACATGGTCAGACATTGTTGTCTTTCGGATCAAGGTCCTTGTGAGAGTGGGTGGTGGGTTGTTAGGTTAAAGGTGTAGGGACTTACTTTCTGTTCTATTGAGTCTACGGATATGCTAAGGTTTGCGTCAAAGTATGACAGAAGTTATAAAGTGGAGTAACAAGATCGCTACAACAGACTGCAGAATCCAAAAGATCTAATGTGCTGATCTACCAACTGGGGTCCCAGAAGGACGTGGACGTGGTGATGGGTGCGTGAGGCAACAGACTGCCAGGACCCTATATTTTTTGGCCAAACATGGTGTCCTTAAGGTTGAGGTCCTTACGAGACCGAGTGCTGGCTGGTTGATGATGAGGTTAACCCAGAGGTGAAGGGACATGATTTTTTTCATGGTCTACTGAGTCTGCAGATGTATAAGGTTTCGAAGAATGATATCCATCCAGAACTTTCTTTCTTCACGCGTTTGCTTCAAAAATCTTCTTCTACGCCTCAACAACCTTCTTTTATGCCTCAACAAACCTTCTTTTATGCCTCAACAAACCTTCTTTTACGCCTCAACAAACCTTCTTTTATGCCTCCACAAACCTTCTTTTACGTGAACTGAGTAAATGATAATGCCCAAGTCTCTTTTCCGAGTTCTTCCTTTCTTTCTCTGTCTAACCAGCCCTTTCTCATTCCGAAGAAGATTCTTCTCTGTCTGACCAGAGCCCTTTCTCATTCCAAAAATTCGCTCCTTGTGCAAGTGTTGTTTTCCTTTCCGTTTTCCATTTAAAACAAGGCCGACAGCCTCCAGATTAGTTATATATCCCCAATGGCTCCTGCGCAAGTTATATGTCCCACTTGGCCGTTGATCTTCATAATCTAAGCTCAGAAATCGAGACTCCAGGTCAATGTGACTTGGGCCCAGGTTTTTAATCAGCGGTTTCATAGATCATTCAGCGAGGACCACACCATCATACTCCCCATTGGTAGCATCCTCCTTATACGTGGCTACTGTGCCTACTATCACGTACTCCCTCCACTAGAGGTGCAGTGGTGTGCCCAGCTTCACAGATCACTTTGCTAATCACATGCCTGGGCCGAGACCACCTCGGGCATTGCTCTGGCCCTGGAACCTGTCTCTTACCCACTGCCCCTGTTTCAGCCGCCCACTCAGGAATCGAACCACAATAACTCCAACCCAGAATGACATGAGCAGGACTTGAATCCAGCACCTTCTTAGTGCAACCCAGGCATCCAAAATCACACATCTGCTCAGTGACCAGGACTTCCTGCGCCCAGAGTATGTGACTTCTTTTCTTTTATGTGTGTGTGTGTGTGGAGGGGGGGGTCAATGATCCTTGGATCTCGGCGGTCTGCCCCTGGGGGTGCTGTCAGAAGTTCACTGAACATTACCATTTAGAGGACGGAGAAGTCGTACGTGGCTTTTTGACTGCTTACATATCCCATCCCTTGGAATGTCGTGTGAGCTCTATTAATGTTTCACAGGATTTTGAAATGAGTAGTTGCTTCGAATGATTCTTTCCTTCCAAACCTGCTGTGATTAGATAGTGTGGAGGCCGCACACGTTCAGGGCATACTCACACTAGGGACTTCCCTGGGTGTAAATGACCACTTTCCCGACCCGTCCTCGATGCACCTGACCGCAATTACATCCACAGAGAAGTGGAACAGTCCTAATGTGACTATGCCCTCACGACAGATCAACAAATCTGCGTGCACGTAATTGCTTGGGTCTGTCGTTTCTGATCAGTTTAGTCCGACGGCAGTTGAAAAGTACCCTTGCACAAAAAGGGGGAGGAAAAGAAAAGCACCACCTGCTCGTGATCGTTGGTTTCATCGATGAGTTAATGACAGCATATTAATGATTGGTTTTCTTTCATGTGGATCACTGATGTGGAGACCCCGTATACCTTCAGAGCCACCACTGGCCAACGAGATGCAGAGCTCTGGCAACCAACCAATCCACATGCATAATTATGCTCCAGGTCTTCAATGACATAGGCGCTCGCTCCACTACGCTAGACTCACCAAAAAAAATCGTGAGTGCTTCTAGAGCTGTCAGAGGTCTAGAACTCTTGAAAAAAGAAACATCGCTCCACTTACTCCAGACTCAAGAACTACAGAAGCACTCGCGAATTTCTCAGCGCTACATGACAGCCCTTCTACAGCGCTACATGACAGCGCCAGCTCGTTCTGATGGTTGGGGCAGGAGGCACACGCGCAAAAAAAGAGGCCGGTGCGGGGGTAGGAGGGAGGACGCTAGAAAACCTGAGCGTTGCAGGCTATAAACTCTATACAAATCCAGAGTGCCCTTCGAGAGCGCTCAGAAAGTGCTCTGGAAGGGTGTTGTCACGAGTTCCAGTCTACAGTAAGTGAAGTGAGGCATTAGGGCCTCGTTCCACACCGCTTGAGTTCAAGAGTGAAGCGAAAAATCATCGTTCCATCCCCCCCCCCCCCCCCTTTAGACGACCCGCTTTGTTTTCACTTTTTGGTGTCCCACGGTTGTGCCCTTGAAACTCAAGTCCAACACAGCCAAAATCACCCTTGAATTCAAGTCACCTGCCGGAGGTACCTTGAGTTCAAGTGCCAGCGGATACTGCCAGCACTCCAAGTGGGGGCCTTCTTTTTGTTTTTCTTTTTTCCCAGAAGGCGATCCTGGTCCACGATTGGTCACGTTGTGGAGTTCCGTTTCAAGTGCAGCCTGTTCATGGGTTTCCTCAAGTGTACATGGAACCATAAATCGAGTAAGTGTAAATTAATCACAATTTCTCATTTAGTGTGCTCTTGAAAACTCGATATTTTCAAGTGGTGTGGAACGAGGCCCTTAGAGGAGCGAGGCCCATATGCACCACATCTCTGACAAAACTACGGGACAGGACTTCTGACCACGCGCAAGCTCGTCAAGAGTCCGAGGATTTCCCGCTACGGTACCTTTTTTTTTTTTTTTTTTTTTTTTTAATTGGGACCATTTCTTGATTTATGCGTGTCATCCTCGCGCAGGGGCCATGCTAATCTTCTCTCTATCGTTCCAATTATAACGGATGTCCCGAAGGACTACGGTAGCATTTCCCACTCGGGTCTTTCGTGTCTTTTTTTTCTTGCCTTTGAGATATCACCATCGAACTGACCCGGCCCTACCTGATAGGGAATTCGGAACAGTAGTATTGTACTCGACATAGAGGGGGAATTCAGGGTCTATACTTCAACAGTTCGGGGTTGTACCAACTGAGGGCATACTCGCACTTGCACTTTCCAGAATACATCAGACCGTGATTTCGGCCACACCTGTACGTATCTGGCCGCAATTCCGTCCAGAAATAAGGAAAAAGGTCCTGGTGTGAGTATGCCCTGAGATAACGCGAGGTGGTTAGGAATCTGTTTCCTGGAAACCCTGGACGACAGAGTCAGTCAGGGCCAGAAGGCTGGGTGCGTGGAGAAGTAGGCCCCCTGGGGACACCAGTGCAGCGCCCTGTCGAAACGCCGGGAGGTGGCACCCGCGCTTCGTTGTTCGCTGTTATCTTTTGGAATCAAGCGTGCGGGTTTCAGCACTGCACTGCGCCCTCTGTAATTCAGGTCTCTCTCTACAACAAAGGTGACAGTTAATCCACGGAATTCAGGTGCCAAGTCCCACTAGATGATCTTCTTTATTTCTGTCCATGGATCTGCGTATTCCCTCCACAATCGGTGGTCAAGAATGAAGAACACACACCAGTGGGACCTAGCCCCAGCCCAGGCGTATTTAGAAACTCACTGGCGACGAGGCAGTGAACGCGCCCCTGTATTCCCAGAAAACTGGGCACAGAGGACACAAAGTCACAGTAGGGAACCACTCTCCCATTCTCCACCTGTGCACTGTCCCAGTTCAGTCAATATACGGGACGAGAGTACGCAGTAAACATTTTCGATTGGACAGGCAGAAACTCCACAGTGTAGTGCCCCTTCAGACGTTTCCCAGTGATAATCCCCCGGACGAGAACAACGTTCACTTCTGCTATAGGGCCTCGCCACAGCACTGTCGAAACGAAAAAGGTACGAGTGCATGCATCTTCCCGCAGAGAATGACAAGATGCATCTGTTACTATGAATAGCAACGGATGCAACCAGTTCCTGCGGAAGATGCATTCGTTTTTTTTCCCGTTTCCACAGTGCTGTGGCGAGGCCCATACCCAAAGAGAACGGGCCGATACCTGATCCTGCCCAGTACATGAGTCAGGGCATACTCCCGCCGCTAGCACTTTCCAAAAGTGCATCTGACAACAAATACGCCCAGACTTGTAATATGAATCTGACTGCAATCACGTGCAGAGCCCTGTATAAAAAAGTCATTAGCGCGAGTACGCCCTCGGGAGTCACCACAGAAACCCGTTCAATATCCTGATCAAGAAAAACTATTGGAGCAAGCGAGATGTAATAGAGTGCAGTTACAAGTCCAGAGTATGGGCCTCGTTCGACTCCACTTGAAACTCAAGGATTTTCAAGGAAGCATCGTTCCACCCCTCCTTCCATAATTACATCGATTTGGATATGCGGAATGTTTTCACATTTTGCATCTCAAGGGTCCGCCATCGATTTGGATGTCCGGAATGTTTCCACATTTTGCATCTCAAGGGTCCGCCCTTGAAACTCAAGTGCGGCCACACAAGACCTGTTCCACCTTTTCATGGCGAACGTATGTAGTCATGTTTTGGGCGGTTGAGACACTGACAATTTCCGCGCTGGCCAAAACAACGAAAATCTCAAGGGAGCCTCGAGAGGTCACTTGCGAGCTTCAAGGGCTGCTGGACCCTTGGAAACGGGGAATTTACGGAACGGTTTCTTTTTTTTGGGATTATTCCACCAATCACCACTGTTCCTGGTGCAATGCTGTCAGCACTTCAGTTCCAAGGGCGGCCGTCTTAAGGGCTTTGTGGAACGAAAAAACGAGTTAGGGGAACTTAGTCACCCTTCGTGAGTTTAGGGTGCCCTTTTCAAGTGGTGTCGAACGAGGCCCTATCTACCAGATACTTGCCAGTGCGTCGTGTTCCATCTCTCCTCCTAGATCTTTTTTTTTTTTTTTTTTTTTTCCCGAGAATCCTTTTTGCCTATCTGACGGCCACATAAATGGGCTGAGACTCCACCTCAATCCGGCCTGTACTGTTCTCTTTCGCCTTTCGGCACGATTTCACACTTGGGGTTCCCCGAGTGCATCCTTTTTTTTTTTTTTCTTAAGCCCGAGGGTATTCTAGTCTAGCAGGATTTTATTTTATTTTTTTAAGCCCGAGGGAATTCTAGTCTAGCAGGATTTTCTTTTTTCTTACAACAGACTCCAGAGTGTCAGGCCAGCATAATACTTTTCTTTTCTTTTTTTTTTTCTTTTTTTAATACTTTTCTTCTATTTCTTATTCCTTGCGTAACAAATTTCGGCAGAATTTTCCACCTCACCATCTCGAGAGCACTCTGTTGTGGCAAGCCTCTAATATTCGATATCTTCTCGATCCACGATTTTGGGTATATTCAGTCTTACGTACTTTCTGCTTGGATTGGATGGGCAAGCATTCATCAATCCACGACTTTGGGTAGCCGGTGCTATGTGCCTTTGCTAGGGCAAACGTTCAAGTAAGAGGAGCTTTCCGATGTGAACAAGCAGCTAAACCTGCTCATACTGTTAACATTGCATCTTCGACGAAGAAGACGAAGATAGGGACATTGCACCTTCGACGAAGAAGAAGATCGGGCCATGTAATAATGGAATAATGACGGGGCAGAGTCATCCAGTGGAGCCAAAATCAAGAAAAGGTTTAGAAAAGGAGTACACAGAAAGAACAGAAACCTTCAGACGACTTCGCTGATCCGTCTTCCCTGATCGGTCCCCTTCACTTCATTATCGCTGAGCAGAGCAAAAGACTCCACGTCAACTGATTGATTGATTGATTGATTGGTTGGTTGATTTGGTTTCCTTTCTGGTGAATGGTTCATTGATTGATTGGTTGATTTGGTTTCCTCTCTGGTGAATGGTTCTTTTTCCTTTTTATTCACGGGAGGACGTGTCCCATTTGGATTCCTGGAGTATATTCTATTCTAGGCTTTCTAGCAGGATTTTCCTTTCTTTAAATCAAACTGGGGGGGGGCGGGGGGAGAAGGGGGGCGTTAGGCCACCCTAATACTTTGTTCCTTTTTCTCTTCTCTTTCCTCCCAAACTTCGGCAGCGGTCTCCACCTCTCACCATGGCGACGTAACTCGATCTTTACACCATATGAGTTCTAGCTCGTGGTTTTCCAATCCACGATTCTCGAGTGCTTAGAACTATGTACCTTTTATTGGTTGGGTGGGGCTAGCATTCATCGATCCACCAATTGATTTGAGTTCGCTATTACTAGGTGACTTTGCTTCGGCTAGCATTCAGGCACGGGGAGATTTCCGATGTCAATGCACGGATAAACGCAATCATACATAATCATACCTATTTTCAAGGAAAAAGAACACAGGACCATGTAATGGAATGATGATGGGGCCGTATCCACTTGGGCAGGGCAAAATCATCAGAAGACTCAGAAAAGGAGTGGACAGGACAGAAATCTTCAGACGATTTCTCTGAACCGTCCCCGTTACTTCATTGTTCCTGAGCAGTGCAAAAGATTCCACATCGCCTGATTGCTTGATTTGGTTTCCTTTCTGGCGTCCAAGAAACCACATTCTCTCTCTCTCTCTCTCTCTCTCTCTCTCTCTCTCTCTCTCTCTCTCTCTCTCTCTCTCTCTCTCTCTCTCTCTCTTCAAACACCTTCTGCCGGCTTTCGTGCCTCGTGCTTGACGGGGCTTCGTGCTCAAAGAGAGGAAGCCCTTGATTGAAGAAGAGGAAGCCCGTGATCGAACAAGAGGAACCCCGTGATTTTCTGCATTAGCGAGGGAGGAGATGGCCGAATGAATGATCAGTGGAGCGGAATCAGCTTCGGATTCTGCAGCGAGGGGCCGGGGGGGGAGGGGACGGAGCAAGCGAGCGAGCGAGCAAGAGAGAGGGACAGAGAGAGAGAGAGAGAGAGAGAGAGAGAGAGAGAGAGAGAGAGAGAGAGAGAGAGAGAGAGAGNGAGAGAGAGAGAGAGAGAGAGAGAGAGAGAGAGAGAGGTAGCGACGGTTCAGAGCAGGAGGGAGAATCAGACACGGTCAAGGAGCACTGGGAGAACGCAAAGGCGGACCCTCCGTCAAGACTCAGCGGCAGAGAGCGGGCGAGACGTATCGGCGAGAACTATGGGTAGGGTTTGGGTGAGGTTTAGGGGGGTGGGAAGACTATGCTGAGGTTGACGATGCAGATTAGGAGGATATGAACAAGGGAGACAGGGTGGAGCGAAAGGACATACGTGCAATTGGATTTTAGGGCTTGAGAAGTGACACGTCAGCATGTAATCCATCAGAGGATTGAGAGGAAGAGGGAGTTGAGAGGGAGAAAGGAGAACGTAAAAGATTGGATTTCCTGATTCAAAAAATGAGCTAGGGGAATGGAGGGCTGTTTTCAATTCCGATCTCGATTGGATAACATTTGAGGAGAGCGAGAAAGACGTATACAGGACGGAGCGCTTAAGAGACCGGTGCAATGGCTGGGTGACACGTGCACAAGGGAGAGTGTGATCACTCGATATCAATCAATTAACCAATCAATCAATCAATCAATCAGTCAATCAACTAACTAATCAATCAACCAATCAGTCAATCAATCAATCAATCAATTAATCAATCAATCAACCTATCAATTCATACCGATCGATCAATCAATCAATCAATCAATCCATCGATCGATCGATAGATCAACTAATCTTCAATCAAGCGATCAGAAATCCGCGTCTAACGGAAGACCGTTACGGTGTCTAAAGGCGATCCCGATCGCGACCAGGTAGAGCAGTGCCGGCACGTCGTTCATTTTTTGGGTCCGCTTTTTCCCGCGCCTCCCTTTTTCCCGCCTCCTTTCTTGGCATCTAGCTTGGCCTGCAGGCGTGCCGCGGCAGCGGCCCGCGCTTCCTCCCTCTTCTTTTTCTCCTCCTCCTTCTTGGCGGCAGCTAACTCCCTCTCTCTCCTAATCTCCTGTAACTTCTCTCTCTCTTGGGTGGCCAGATCCGCAGTTGTACCTTTCGGTGGACGAGCCGCGAGCAATTCGATCTCGAAGATGAGCGTTGCATCCGGTGGAATGTCTGGAGGACTACCTGCTTTACCATAAGCGTAATCGGGAGAGCACGTCAGCAAAGCGACTTCGCCGACCTTCATCGTTCTCAAACCGAGATCCCAAGCACGGATAACCTTGCCGCGACCGACTTCGAAAGAGAAGACAGTGTTATCATCTCTCGTGGTGTCGAAGATTTCGCCAGTTGCAGCAAGACGACCTTCGTATGCCACGTCGACCAAAGGTAACGACTCAGAGACTTGAAGAGCATGAGGCTTCGCGGTGCGGATGATTCGCTTCTTCACGCCGCCATCGCCGGAAATATCCAAATCTTCTCCAGATGGGGGTGTGATTGGTCTATCATCTCCCGCCTCGGCCGTCTCAAGAATCATGTTCTTGATCCCTGCATCATCCAGTTTCAAATCGTCCTCCATCTCTCTCTCTCTCTCTCTCTCTCTCTCTCTCTCTCTCTCTCTCTCTCTCTCTCTCTCT
>BFEA01000160.1:670693-681247 GCA_003427395.1 Chara braunii | reverse complement strand
AGGGCCGAAAAAATCAGACCGATTTTGCTATCGAACTTGTTTTTTGCCTTGTCCTCTCTCTCTCTCTCTCATGTTGCCACGTGGATTCATCCAACTGCAGTTTGCCCCATTTTTCTCGCTCCCAAAGACCAACAAAAAGGGCGGAAAAATTAGACCGATTTCGTTGTCGGTCTTGTTTCTTTGCCTTGTCCGCATTCTCTTTTTTTTTTTTTTTTTTTTTTTTTTTTCTCTCTCTCTCTCTGCTACCACGTAGATCCATGCAACTGCAGTTTGCCAGTTTTTCTCGCTTCTAAAGTCCAACTGACTCCAACATGCAGGGCCAATAAAATCAGACCAATATGGCTGTAGGTATTCCTTTTTTGCTTAGTGGTTCAACTTGCCGCGCTACATGACTTGAGCGATCAGTAGCTCGTAGAGCATGGAATCCATCAATCCATCAATCTATCATTCAATCAATCATTGGATGATTGATTGATTGATTGATTTGTTGATGGTTTATCAATAAGAGGAAGAGGAGATGAATATTGAGAGCACGGTTTTGCGAACGAAGTTTGAATGACCTTTGAGTCAATGTTCATCTACAATTGAGGTAACTTAACAAATGGAGGCTCCGGTGAGATGACAAATATTGTTCCTCGAGAAAGACCATTGTACGTCGGATCACAAAAACGTCGCAGAGATGAAGAATGCGTGAAGGGTAATTTTGAGGATCCGCGGAAAGATACTTTCATTGCTATTCGTGTGAAGAAAGGTCAACAGTAATGATCAGCCATATTTCATAGCTGAAGTCAAACAAGTGTTGTCGCATGAAAGATTTGTAGTGCACTGGTATGCTAAGAACGAGAATGAGAAATATCTTCTTTTTAATTATGTTAATTCTCATGAAAGAGCGACCACCAAACTTGTAAAGCAGGAATTATCCAGGGGCTGTGGCGTTTTATGTTATAACTTTTATTTCAAAACTAATAGAGGACTCTATTCGCATACATTGAAGATTATAACACCTATATTAGCAAAGTTACTAGACTCTCTACCTTCTTGTAATGAAGGGAGTCTTGATGTTACCTTTGAGGAAAAAGAAGATGATGAAGAAGAAGAAAACATTTATTTGGCCATACTTAAGAGCCAGAGAAAATAGCACTCTGACATGGAGTACGAAATGTTTTTTTTAGCAGAATGGTGTATATTTATTTTTCTCTCGTAAATAGAAAAGTGAAAAAATGTTGCATTGTTATGTTTATGTTAGATTTTATATAATATTTCTTTGGTGACAAATGTCATTGCCTCAAAATTTTCTAAAAATATAGCTTCCGTACGAGCGTTCGAGTAGATAAGATACTTGTCGTTAGCCAGCATGAGGGACACTCGAAAGGGGAACGAAAAGAGACGGGTGCCCTGAAGATCCCCTAAAAGTTCTAATTTTCGCTTTGTTGTATTTGCTACATAGGACGCAAGATCTGTTTTCCAACAGGTGATGCTCTCCACCAATAGATTGGAGCAGTGCGAAAAAAAGGTATAGGTGTTCTTTTCATGTCATGTTCGCACCCTGTGCCTCAAGATGTTAAAAAAAAACCGTTTTCCTTTGAGGATATTTTCCTAGCCTCATTGTCTGTGAAAAATATTTTTATTTTTAAAACCTCTTTTTTGGTTCTCCAGACTATGACAAGTCGAGGTTATGTGATTACTTTCAAATTTGATATATTTTTTATATTTTAATTTTTGTGCATTCTCTCTTTGATCTATAGGAAAAATCGTTTTTTAAAATTTTATAAAGAAAATTCAGTAAAGTTCAATTTTTATCAATATTCCACTTGTCACGAATATTGTGTTGATCTTTAGTTAGGTCGTCAGATGACGTTTTTCAAAAGGTGGAGCAGGTGTATGCGGCTTGGGAAAACGGACAATTGTCGGGAAGAGACGCTGTGAAGCCTGTCACCAAACAAAGTGAAGCGGAAAAAGCACAAAGGTCAGGTCCCAGTTTTTAGGTGAAGGATGTATTTAGAGTTCGTGTGCATTAGATACCAGGTACAAAAGGACCGGGTTTCCTTATTCCAGTGCATGATCCGCATGTCAGATCATGAAACTCACTTTCCACTTTGGGGAGGCGTGAGCAGCTACAGATCTTGCGTGATATCCTAGGAGGTGTGGTTATCTTGGCTCCAAAGCAAAACAAAGTTGCGAAAGACATGGAGACATGTGTTGAAGTCGTGAAAATGGAGAGAGCATTGTTGCGAATGTTTCATTACTCCGTCTTCGTTTCAGATCCATCCAAGAAGCCGTCAGATTGGAAGGACCCTTTCTTCATGGACCTGGCTGATTGATTCGAGAACTATCGCGATCAGGGTCTTATATGTGTCAGATGGGTTGATCAGAGGCAACATTTCAAGGATTTGCCTTGGACAAAGTCGTTCCCGCCAACACTGGGAGGCGAAGATGAGAAAGGGGAACAAGGTTTTGAGAAAACCAAAACTCTCGCTGAAAAGTGTTCTCGAGAGTTCGAGCATTTTTTAGAGAAGTTGTTGCATAGGTTAGCAATGCGAGGTTCAAAGAGTTTTCGCTTGTCCGGACAAGCGAAATACATACACTTTCAAAAACTGGACGTCAAGTCTGTTTTTGTGCCTTTCCAATGGTATCCTAGCGATGTCTCTGATGTCGTAGATTGCAAACAGATATACAGGGTCATTCAACATCTGACCTGCCACACCGCGGTGCTTGATTTGTGCCATCTAACTCAAATGGGCAAATGAACAAAGCCGGTTTTTTATGGACTCTGGAGATTCTTGCAAATGGTGGGAGGGGAGCATTGAACGCTTATATGCTTTATTTCGCGTTCTTGTGAGCTGACCTTTTTCAGGCGGGTGGTGCTGTGAGGTATTTACATGTAAGTCACCAAGCGGATTCGGCAATAACAACAGAAGATGCAACATCCCTATAAGGTTACAAATTTGTCGATGGAGGATACAAATAGGATGGTGGTCATTATGTACTCCAATGACGGGAACTATCATCGGAGTACAATTCCGTTGTTCAAAGATATTCAATCATAGGGGTCATCTTCTGCTCCTCGAACTGATATTTTCACGCTAAGTCTTGTGCGGCGAGAGCGAAAGTAAAAAATGTTGACGGATGTAGTGGAAAAGAACTTTCTCTCAACGAAGTGAAAAATGACAGGTATGAGGCCGAAAGAAAAAATTATGTATGAAGAAATGAAGAGGGAGCCGAACGCAATGGTAGAAACGTTGAAGCACTTTTGTCGAGTGAATAAAACTATTGTGTTTTTCTGAAAGAGTCATAATATAAAATTCGTGAAAACCTAACAAAAAAAATTGTTAGGTTTGCACGAATTTTTTCAAAGATTCTGATAGTACATTTTTCAGGCCCCCTACATGAACAACATTCTATGTGAAGTAAATTAACCGCAAAAAATGAATAGAAAAATATTTTTTCAAAACCACTGGAAGTGGTGAGGAGCGAAGCAAGTTTTTTTACAAAAAAATCACTACCTTGCAAAACACCGTTTGTTCAAGAATCGAAATATCCCAATTATTTTTTATTTAAAAAATTCAAATTTATAGTTCTATAAGCTATGAAGTACGATGAAACTATTTGGGGGTTTCCCAAACACGCACATATATTCTCCTATTCATGAATACATTCTCTTGGATATGTTCCCTCATACATGGACGAATATATTGGTTTTTAGTATTTTTTATTGAAATAGTTTTTTATTTTTTAATTTTAAATCGTGGTTGTCTAAGAATTTGAAGATGTCCCCGAGGCAAACGTTGTTCGAATTCTTCTTTTACATAACATATATTTTTTCACAAGGATTTTACAGTAAACTAAAAAATGGATTATATTAATTTAGAGTTTTTAGTTCTATGAATTAGTGTTCGCAGAACTTGGTTTTTACCAAACTACTGAAAACGACTTATAGTTATATACATGAGTATTCACTGAAACTGTTTTTTTTAATGTCTTTCGAGTCCATCTTGCAGTCCTTAGAGATTGTCTTGTTTGAGATATGTTTTTTTTCAATCTACTGAAAACGACATATAGTCCTATAACATGCACATTTTAAGAATCACTAGACTTTCTGCCAATTTTCGTGCCTCCTTTCTCGGAAAACAGTTAAAAACGCTCTCTTTTATATGTCAAAAATAAGAGTTTGACTTTCACTTTTTCATTCCATAAAAAATGTTAGGTTTTGTGGTTTTGTTAGGTTTTCCCGAATTCAGTGTTTTATGCAGCGTTGGTGTGGGAGTTATTTGAAACCCATCGCCATTGCATAGTTTTTGAAGGAGAGGATATGAAGTTCGACTTCCTTGTGCAATTCATGAATAAAATGGTCGACACTCGAGATTATCATGAGAAATTCATCAAGCCACCACCCGCCATGATGAATCTCGCAATTTCGTACACAAAGTGAGTCAAAATATGGCGAATATTTGAGAGTTCCTTTTCGAGATGCGACAAAAAAACAGAGGTGACCGTGCATATGTTGCTCGCATGCGAAAAGTTCAGGCCCTTCTACAATATTATCATAAAGCTTCTTCAAACAAAGAGATTGCATTCCTTGACCGATTGGAAATCATATACCTTGACGAACGAATTTGTGCTTTCACACTCGCTGCTTACTATGCAACTTACTTTTCAAACAGAGGACGGTTTGATGTTGATGACTCACAAGAAGAAAGTGCCGATGATACTTTGCAAGCGGCCTTGGCATGTGAAAGACAAAAGACAAGTATCTCGTTTTCTCAGAAGATGGTTACGGCATGGACGTCATCTGAGACTCCTTCAATTGAACTTTCTGGTGTCGCGCTTGCCGGTGCAACAACACATGCACTGACTACACCTCCTGACAGTACGATCATCTTAGTAACAGGAGTGTCTTCATATGGAGGATTGATGACCGATCAAGCGTTGGCCTTTATAACTTTGTTCAGTGTTGAAGCCTTCCCCGAGTTATTAACGAATTTATCAATATTTGCATAAAGCCCTGCTTTCTTTGAATGTTTTTTTCGTTCTTAGACCGCACAGGAACCTCAACTTGCAGAGGAGTTGGAGTATGAGATTAGGGATAAGATCTCTGCGGGCATCGCTAAACTGATGGGTCCTATCGTTTGTCGAGATGACCATACGTTGATGCATGATGATACGTGGGGTCACGACATCGTGTGACATCCACGATATTTTCAGCCGGCATTGGCGAAAGGATAATTGGTGATGGTCATAAAACAAGATAGGAAGTGAAAATTTTGTTCTCACAGACGTATGCCGAAATCAAAGTTTTATAGACATGAAGAGGACCAGATCGAGGTGCGACTTGTTCGACCGAATCCTAATGCTTCTCCGTTAAAAGTGGAAACAAAGAAGAAAGAGATTTTTAAGGAACTCAAAGCATTGTGAAAACTCGAGTACTTAGAAGACTTTTATAGTAGAGAAACAAGGCCAGCATACGGATATAACTGACATATCGAAGACGGCGACGAGAACGGAGGGGGAAAAGGACAAGGCCCCAGCGGTGGCGAGAGTGGAGAGGGATCTGAACACCTATTAAGTAATGATGAGGGAGGATACGATAAAAAAAAGAGTAGTGAATGTGGAGAGAGGTCACAAGCGCCTAGGTCCAGTCAACCAACAAGAGATACTAGAGAAGGACAACCGCATTGTCAACACGGAGGAAGCGACGGTCCTGTAGGAGGATATACCGATATCGGTGGTTTGTAGCAGGTGAAACTGTCCCTGAATGCAGAAGGACAAGTTCATGGATGTGAAGGTGGATTAAGTGTCACCACAACACTCACAAATATCACTATGACAGATGTTGTATGGTGTGATACTAGTGGCGCAGGTGTCTTCCCGGTTGGCAAGAAGACCAGTATTAGGAGACCGCATAACCACATGTGGGAGTCAATGGATTTATGTCATTAAGGTTGGAAAATCAGGCGCGGCTTAGAACATCAATGGAGGAAACCATGTTTGTGAGGGAGCTGGAACCGCAGGTCGGCCTAACACTCTATTGGATGAAGAGACACTTAGAGGCGACTTCGAGATTCCTACCGAATTTCGAAGTCCGATGTTATTGGAGAACACATGAGGAGGGTCTCATGAAGAGGATGAAGGACATATTGTACTGACTACGCCAGAGCAACATACATCTGTGGAGGAAGCTGATGAGAATATACTTCAAACTCCTGTACAACAGTTAAACCCACTTGTTCAAGGCGTAATAACCATCGAAGAATCCTCTGTCCCATCAAGGCAGTAAAGAGGTGCGAAAGAAGACCGTCTTGAAGGGAAACCGATAGTTAGTCGCCAAGGTGAACACTTACCTCGCTCAGGGAACATATGTGTAATATTGTGTGTAACACATGAGTTCATCCTTTTTTTTTTTGCCACACTTTGTTAAAACCGTTTCATGTTTATTGGCATTAATTTTATATAGCGTACGTTTGTGCTGTGTCCGAATCGGTAACATGAAGTAGACGATTGATAATACTTTCTTGCTATTAATGTTTATTCACATTCATGTTCTTTGAGCGAATTTTTAATAGTATGAAATTGAACGTCACTCATATTACTTGTCACTATTGGTCATAATTGTGGTCTCTACGTTGAGCAGAGAGGGTATTACAGAAAAAGGAGAAAATGTACGACATTAACCTACAACTAAAAATGACAGATGAGGGAGAAGGGACGTGAGGTTTTTTGAGTTGTGAACTAAGGCTGAAAAACAATCCTGTCTCCATTAGCTGTAGGTATAAGGCAAAGAATGAAGAGCACGTCTGAAACGATGGGAGACTGACCTACAGGGTTACTCAATACTTTATCTCTTATACATGTACGCGACAAAAACACACGACGGTTATGGGTGCACTACACAGAATCAGGGACTGCACAAATAGGGAGGAGTTGATAGGAATCCCGCAGCAAACTCTCAAAAGGGAGCTCAGGATCACTGGGCACCCATAAGGTCAGTTCCGAAAGTCCCTACAAAATTTTGTTGCATGGAAACATCCCAATTGGGTCGTGTGGGAAAGAAGGTTGGGCGGGGGGGTAAGGGAATCTAGGAGAGGAAGGGGGGAACCCTACGTTTTTTTGTTTCGGAATTGAGTGGGAGGAAGAGTCTGAAAAAAAAACGACGGAAACTGGTGGCGGGGGCAAGTGAATTAAAATAACGCCAAGAGCGGAAAAAAAAGGAAACCCGATGCTTCTAAGAAACGTGAAAGAGCCCGAACAAGGCCAAAGAAAATTGGCGGGAAACTTTTTCGGAATACTGAAACGACAAGGCAAACAAAAGTTAGTACACCGCTCTAGGAACACATAAATAATCTACCGACACCAACAACTCCGCACCAGACGAAACGCCCTGATGAGGTTGGAGCTGGCACCGGAAATATCGGTATTGGGGATAACCAGCGAGGTGGAGTTCTCCGCGACCATTTGACACATTTGTCGTCGACATGACTCTCACGCCTGCCTGCCAACTTCCTCCGATCCGACAACGCCTATGTTCGCCACCTGTGCGACCATCCTCTGGCGCGGTGCACTCAAAGGTGATGACGAAAGGGGGGGCAACGACGTGCAAAGCATGTCACCAGATGATCCCGCACCCCGAGAAAACGGAGGTGGTGGACGACACCCATCAGGGATCGCACCTTGTGGAGAGGATCTTCCACCATGCACACTCAACCGTGTTTTCGTTAAAAGTGAAATTGTTTTCATATTCATTTTTTCTTTCAAGTGTAAAATGACACACATAAGAGAGGAGGAAAAGAGAAAAAAAGCGATGAAACGAGGCGAAATGGTGAAAGCTTAGCATAAAAAAGTTTGAGAAATACATCATTATACAATAACATTTTGAAATTGTGGAAAGCAATACCAACCATTGAAACTATTCTTAACCATCAACAAAGTGTTAAATGACACATACCAACTATTGAAACTGTTCTTAACCATCAACAAAGTGTTGAATGATATCATAAGTCGCATATCTGGAATGTTCATTCATGCTCAACCATTAACAAAATGTCGAATGCGATTCTATGCCTCATATGCGGGATGTTGTCTTGCGAAAATTTGAATGGAGGAAAGTGACCTTTTGCTAGCAAACATGCAAAATCTAACATAAAAACACCATAACTACAACTATCTTGTTGGCCGGGGACCCCATCAATGCGGTCAGTGCGACGGAGAGAGTCTACAAGGCGGAATTTACAATTGCAACCATCTATTCTAACACATGTCAAAGTTCAGTGGTTTCCAAAGTTAAGAGGGATAAGTACAAAGTTCAAATCAAAAATATTTTTTCCCCTAACCCACTTCATTCCCTCACAGTAAGCAATTTCTCTGGACACTGCGGATGTCAAGTTGGCATAAAAAAATGAATCTAAAATATACACAGATGAAATGTCATTGGGACTCTTGTCTCGAATCTCTTCTTTGAGCATCAAACTTTGTCTGGCATTGTCGTTGTCGATCTGGATGACTAGCAGATACAAATTCACGGCTTCATAATTCAATCATCCTCCATCTTTGATGATGATCATAATGTCTTTCTTTTCCACCTTCCAGTCACCCTTATAAACCAAAATGGCGTATTCTTCGTTCTCTTCACCGGTGTTCACAGTCCTTTTAGCATACTGTATCTTGCCCTCAGTGAGGCGTACCGTTGGTAGAGGAATCTTAAACCACGGTCAGGCACTGCATACAAACACACACGTAAACAACAACGGTGTGTCTAAGATTTTTGTACAAGTGGTGTCTTTCTGAAAATCGATACAGAAAGTGGACACAAGTTTATGGCGGTGCTTGCTTGCCTACTTCACTGTCGCTGCTGCTTTCTACAATAAACAACGTGCAACCCTCAAGGTGCAATATCTTCTCTTGTTTAGTATCTATTCCCATAGCTTTAAACATCCTTAGGGCAGTTGGTTTCACAAAGTTTAATGGGATCGTCACGTGTTCGGTGCGTTTTTTAATTTTTGGGGGCAACAACAGCAGCGATGACAAGACTTGCAAACCACAACGTATAATATTATTGTCATTGTTCCTTTGCGAGTCCATGTGAGGCGCTTTCCGCAGTCCTTTACGCAAACCTTCAAGTTCATCAACGTAGAAGGAGCTTAGAGTTCCGAAAGAATTCAACGACAGGCCTGAGGGGCTGTCTCAACATCCGACGTAGGCACGTGAAAGATAAAACACACAAATCATACAGTTTCACTCATAAAGAGAGAACATTGATTCGCACAGATCTCATATGATAAAATTCAATTCGAACGAAAAAAGATAGAGGTAGCACTATTCTTTGATGTGTCCACGTGGCAGCAAGAGAGAGAGAGAGAGAGAGTGAGAGTGAGAGAGAGGGAAAAAAAATATGGACCAAGCTATGTGACACCTGCGGCCTAGGCCGCGGGCAATTCCGCCGCTGCGGCCGAGATTCTCGGCCGCATCCGCGGCCGATGAGGCCCAGTCCGCGGCCTGGGTTTTCAATATTTCCCCGCCCCCAAAAAAAATAAGTAACAAAAATATGGGGTTGTAAGGCTTGAAAAACCCTACACTCCTATATTTTATTTTTTGGAATCCGACTTTGTTTAACATTTAAAAAAAAAAAAAAAAAAAAAAAATCGATTTAAATAAAAATACAAAAAAATAAATAAAGAAAAGCATGATTTTTTTTTTGCCATTTTTTATCATGAGATATATGGTCCCCGAGTACACCTGTATTTTTTTTAGAATTGGATTTTTGTTTTTTGCAGGGAAATGAGGTGTTTAAAAAAAAAAAAGATGCAAAATTTCAAAACAAATAACAAAAAAAGGGTTTGATTGATTGATTGATTTTTATTTATTTATTTTTTTGTGTGGGTGTGTGTCTGTGTGTGTGTGTGTGTGAGAGAGAGAGAGGTGTATGCGTGTGTGTGTGTGTGTGTGTGTGTGTGTGTGTGTGTGTGTGTGTGTGTGTGTGCGCGCGCCGGGGAGTTGCGTTGGAGCTGTGTGGGAGCCACTGCGCGGGAGAGCGCGGGAGAGCGCGGGCGTGCGCGGGGAGTTCCCCGCGCGCGCGCGCGCGCGCGCGCGCGCGAGAGAGAGAGAGAGAGAGAGAGAGAGAGAGAGAGAGAGAGAGAGAGAGAGAGAGACAGAGAGAGAGAGAGAGAGAGAGACAGAGAGAGAGAGAGAGAGGTGCGTGAGTGTGTGTGTGTGTGTATGTGTGCCGGGGAGCTGCGCGGGAGCGACGCGGGAGCTGCACGGGAGCGAGAAGCTGTGCGTGCATGTGTGTGTGTGAGAGAGAGAGAGAGAGTTGTGTGTGTGTGTGTGTGTGCGCCAGGGAGCTGCACGAGCACGGGCGCGCGTGGGCGCATGCGTGCGCACACACGCGCGCGCGCGAGAGAGAGAGAGAGAGAGGTGTGAGACAGTGTGTGTGTGTGTGTGTGTGAGTGTGTGTGCGTGTGTGTGTGAGTGTGTTAGTGTGTTAGTGTGTGTGTGTGAATGTGTGTGTGTGTGTGTGTGTGTGTGTGTGTGCGTCGGGGAGCTGCGTGGGAGCTGCACGGGAGC
>BFEA01000160.1:636039-651039 GCA_003427395.1 Chara braunii | reverse complement strand
CTCATATGAAATATCCATAATTTTTTGGAATTCAACGGTGATGAACTGTATCACGCTCTTCTGGGTACCGTCAATATTAAAGTCCAAAAAGAAACCTTTCCCGAGATGCAAAGTCACTGTCTCACTTGACGACAGTTGCAATCTTGATGGTCGCATGACACTCTTACTTTTTGCCTCATCACTGGACAGCGGCTATTCAGACACGGGGAAATCGATCGTCTTCTCCATTTTACTGCCCTTTGCTGCTCTCTTTTTCCACATCCGGCGCATCGACTTTTGTTTGGCAGCAGCTTCCTCGTCGCAAGTACGTTTGACTGCTTCATCCATCGGGAGAGGCTGCACCTGTCTTTTTTGCGGTTGATCCTTCCTGCTCCTTTTCTGGTCGAGACTTTTTCTCCTCTCCTGCCTAGCTTTCATTTTCTTCTCCTCGAGATCTTTAACAGTTGCAGCGGGCGACGAAGGAGTTCTCCCTTTCCCTTTCTTCTCCTCGAGATTTTTTCTCCTCTCTTGCCTAACTTTTCCATAACTTTTGTGGTGGGGAACGTCCTCATGTCGATCCAGTTCGTGCTCCTGAATGTCGCAGTAGTGCTCGTCACCACTATTGTCCCCTTGGTCGACGCAAAGCTCCGTTGGAATGAGTGAGTGTCGTGCTTCCTCTTCATCCCCGTGTTTGTGACTCCATTCAAGTTGACGGTCTTCCCTCTCGCTAATAGTGTTTTGATTGTCCTTTTTTTTCCTCTTCGTGGCTCCCCCTACTTTTCTTCTGCAAAACTTCCTCTTCCTCTTCTCTCTGTGTACTTTCTCCGCTGCTCCCTTCCCCCACATCTTCGAAATACAAAGGCTCATCATATCTTTGCACAATGGCACCAGACATACTCGACGAACGCACAATGTCACGCAATTTGCTGAGTGGCTCTTTCACTACTATTGGTCGAATCTTCTTCAGCCCTGGCGGCGCAACCTGTGAATGAGCAGGTCCCTTCGTAGTGATATGTCCTGCTTTTGGGACAAGCGGCGTGGAAACTCACAACCGAATCGATATGGCATCCACGGTTGGTCACACTGATATCTCCGAGTGCTCTTGAAGATTGTCCCAGTGCGGCTGCTGACATCACACTTTTTTGTTTCGTCATGGTGTCATATTTTTGAGCCACGACTTGGTGACCTTGAATCTTGTTCCAGTCGAAGAAGTCGAAAACCTGAACGAGATTGGGCAATTTATGTTTCTTGATTTGCATCCGGATTTAACAGATCCACAAACAATATCCAGAATATTTTCTCCACCGGACAACAACATGTCTGACATTAGGAACTCTCCTGCCTTTGCCCTTCAGGAGAATAGTCATCTTGAAAGTGGCAACCGAACGTTATCGTGTTCGACGCGACAACCCCGCACAGCGGCACCCACCCGCCCTCCGTGATAGAGCAGCCTTCTAAGAAGCATTGTCGTGTCGGACACGACGAATCCTAGGGACTCACCCGCCACGCGGGATTAATAACCTCCTAAGAAGCATCGTCGTGTTTGACAATCAATCCCCTTCCAACTAATCTTCTTAGGCCATGTTCGACAGTGTAACTCCAGACAGTGATACCTACCCGCCCTCCAGAATTGTCGTGTCGAACACGACAACAACCTCCTAAGGAGCATGATCGTGTTCGACACGACGAATCCCTCGCACCTTCAGGAATGGCCATGTCGAACACAACAACAACCTCCTTAGTAGCATCATCGTGTTCGACACGACGTATCTCTGGCACCCACAAGCTCTCCGGTGTCGAGACTTCGACACGACAGATCACTTGATGTGTTTAAGTCAGGACACATACAACAACATCCTCCGGGATGGTCGTTTCGAACACAACAACAGCCTCCTTAGGAGCATCATCGTGCTTGACACGACGAATCCCTACCACCCACAAGCCCTCTCGTGTCGAGGGATCCCTCGACGTGTTGAAGACGGAACACATACAACGACGACGCAATTTCGATCGACACATGAAGGATGAGAGGTATACCAGTGTCAATCCGCTGGGACTAGAAGCCCTTGACGCCAAGGTACTCGTCCGTGATGGTCAATGTGAAACCAATGCCAACAACAGTGGGCTCAAAAGTCGTGTCAGCAACCTCTTACTTCCTGTTTAGCCTGGCCATTTTTCTTTCTTGCACGTGTTTACGCGTCCTCTACACGTTCGCCCTGCTATCTTTCAGCACCGTCTTCCCTTCTACCGATGTCGTTCTCGTCCATGCTCGTCTTCTCGGCCTCCTGTGCGCACCACTCGCTCATACATGCATGCACCTCTTCACCGCTTCGCACCTACTCTCTGCATAAGCGATGGGCAATTCAGTGTCCCATTAATCATACACCGATAGCATTCGAATGACTATGGTGACCACAACGAGTTCATGCATAAGTGTGTATACGCTAACTATGAAGAGGGCGAGACATGAAGCGACAACCAGTGAGTGGAGCATTGTCTCAAGATGTCAACAAGAGTGGACAAAATGATAGTTTCTCAGAGCATGTTTGATCCCCACCCCTGTAGTTAACCAGCAAGAGCTTGATGACCTTAACTCGTGAAGTCACACGTTGTCGCAAAAGAATCATGCGCGTTGATCAGCTTTCATCTTAACTCCATTCTCTCGCTCATTACCTCTAGATACGAGCAAGAAGATCATTCAAACCGGATAGTTAATTATAACAACGGATAGGGGGAAAACCTGTCTGTCCCTGAACATGACCCGATTAGCGCAGCGTCACGCTACTCACATATTGACTACTCAGAGTGCGCCCGCGGCCCACCTCTCTCTTTACTCGCCTCCTCAACACACGATGTTTCCCCGCACTCGTAGCGGCTAGCACAATCCCTGATTAGTTGTCCGGCCAGAGCAAATGCATAGACTCCCTCCCGTTATTTTGCTTGTTCGAAAACGGCTATAGCAGTGACCACTGCCCACTGCCCTATTTTCACGCACGAGAGTCAAGCTGACGTCGACAGGGAGTTTGCCCCCTCTCTCTCTCTCTCTTGATTGTCGCGCGTGTCTATCTCTTGCAACTGCCTAGTGCCCTCCTTCTTGCCCGTGACTGCTTAGCGCCCTTGGTCACAACGTCGTCACGAGTTGGCCTCCGGGCCACTCTCCACAGGCTCAGTTGGCGGAATGTCCCTCCGCCACTGGCCCCATCCGTGCCAGGACTGGGTCTCCGCGTTCAAGTTACTGGCATCGCTCTCAACCTCATTGTCCCAATCCAAATGTTGTTGTTCCCGCTCCTCAGTATCGGTAGACGTCTCTGCCTCCAGGTACATACGGTCACCTTCACCTCGTCCGTGACGCCGTCCCTCCTGCATCTGCTTTCGGCTCTGTCCTTAGCCTCCGTAATCGCCTACTGCAGGCCCTGATCTGCCCTAGTCTTGCCTCTCGATTACTGTGGCTATAATCCAATATGGCCATCACTATAGGCCCTTCTCCGGACATCCGCTCCCATCTCCAAAGGAACTGGAGGCACCTTGGCCTGTAGCCATACAGTCCACTGCTGAGCACCATGACCGGGCCCTTTTTAAGCAGACGGTATACACTACCAGGCCACTGAGCCCCAAATAACAAAGACGCTTGGCACCTGCACACACAAACTATCTGCCACACACTCACCACGTCGTTTAGTCCCCTCTCCTCGATTCGCCAGTACTCGGCATAGTAAGATTGCTCATATCCAAGTAGCCGAAGGCCAGTTCCCCTTCCTTTTATAGGACCGCTGCACCTCGACCCCAACGCTTTAAATGAGGGATTCAAATATCCTTTTTATTTCTGCATTTAAAAAAAATCGTTTTTCCAAAGAAAAAGGATAGGGCAGACTTTAAAACTAAAAGAAGGAAAACGTGAGGCTGAAACGGTCATCTCTGGCATGAAGTGACCTGAAAGCTCGATGCGACAGTCCCATAACGGGATACTAGCGATCATTCTCCTTTTCTCAAAAGAGATCTACAGACTACCCTTGATAGGTACCCGTGTCCGATGGCAAGGAGGGGACTCATGACCTCCTATAGGTGATGAGCCTCCTACCGACGCGGCCGCGGGTGCTCCCATTTTGTGGGCCTGACACTCCTTGCTCCCTACCGGTCAAGCTCATGGCGACTGAAGCGGGAAGGTCAGGCAAACTAAGCCACCCGTAAACTATTACCAGCCTCGGAAACAGACAGTCCGCCACCTCCTTGCGTTGGAACAACAGAGGGGAATAAAACTCAGAAAACAGATAATAATAATAATAATAATAATAATAACAGGAGCAAGAAGTAAACTGGGAAAACGTAGCACCGCTGCAGCCCAACGACACTTGGCTAATCCATACGAAGTACTGATTCAATTAAGGGTGCAGACTCACGACGTGACTCTTCCTTGCTTTTCCCTTTTTTTTTTTTTTAATTTTCCTCTTTTTTTTTGGTTCTCACTCCTAACTCGTCCACGCCCTTCTAGTTTATGCATATTGTTTCTTAATTTGGCAAAATGGAATCGATGCGCAACAGAAAACACCACGTCAATTCCACTACACTCAAGCCCCTGGACGTCTACGACCACAAATCGACAGTGCCTTGTAGTTCAGTAGAGCGCCAAGACCAAGCAGACCGATGGCAAGTTCTAACATACTACAGAGAAATAGACGTAACCGATACTAAATGGGGATCGAGAAAAAGGTAGATCTAGTACCAGCGGAGGGCCGGAGCAC
This sequence comes from Chara braunii, assembly GCA_003427395.1. Classification (NCBI taxonomy): domain Eukaryota; kingdom Viridiplantae; phylum Streptophyta; class Charophyceae; order Charales; family Characeae; genus Chara; species Chara braunii. The sequence continues at coordinate 646,321 of BFEA01000160.1, read as the reverse complement.
CTCGCCCTCCGACACCGCGTGTGAAGGTTATGAGGATCTTCGTGTTGCAATCCCCCGCATCATATGCACCCTCTATCCTGATTACCTTGCTTCTCACTCTCACCAGGATCATTGCTTCCCCCGCAAAAATCGCACCTTCCATTACACTCGACTCCCACCGGGGAGCGAGAACGAAATCGCTTTCTGCCACCCCTCTCGCAAGCTCATCCCCTCCGCCTCCTCCCGTCATCAGGCTACCTTTCCCAGCAACCTTTAGATCAGAGTCGCAAATGCCACCTGGATGACTTCCACACTCTCATTTTACGATAAGTGACTCGTGTCAACTCCGCGTCGATTGCCGAAGATCATTGGATGATTGAAGGAGCAAGCAAGAGCTTGCTCAAGATTGGAACCCCCTGGGCATCACATATGTGACGAACTACTTTCTGCAACCGCGCGATCTTTTGTGTGAGGTTATGTCAAGGGTTGAAATGGGTTAGCGGAGGCAGGGAGAGGAGAAGAGGAAATGAGGGGAGAGGAGGAGAATACATGGAAGAAGGGGAGGGGTGGAAAGAAATAACCATCAGCGTAGTCGTCATATCCATCATCTTTGTGATCTTTTCAGGGTGCTCGTCAAATTTCATCATCATAAAGTTTTGCTGATCAGGACTCTGATATTATCAGATCCGTGATTTCTGGTTGGCATTCTAGAGTAGCTAATTTCCTAATTGACTCTTCTTGTGTCATGGCCAGGTTGAGTTGCCGCTAGAACGACGCTAGTCGGCGCTAGGGCAGTGCCCTGTAACCTGCTTGTGTAGGAGCTTGAGGCTTTATATAAAGGTCTGGAATTGCCGAGGGCGGAAGGCAATCTGCAAACTTGAATAATGGCTACAATCTGGCCGACGATGATCGGAGCTGGGGTGGGTAGCGCTGCCCTGTAACCGAGCCAGATTGGGGTGTGAGACCGGGAAGAGGCCTAATTGGTGCACAACATGGGCTCAATTGTGATTGGTTGTTTGGAATGGATGCATGAAATTAGGGATAGGATAGTAATTCAGTGTTGAGTAGACAATCTTTCTGATTAGTCATCATCTAGCTCTATTTCATGACCTCAATCACCCACTCTGACATCCTCAATCATCCAAAATGATCCTCAATCATCCCAAATTTTCATCAATTGTCAATCATCAATGTATTCCCATTATAAGGGACGCTGGGCCCGGTTCCCAGCAAGTGATGCTCCCCACGAATAGATTGGAGCAAATTTGGAAAAAAAAAAAAGGTTGAAATGGGTTGAGTCGGGATGGCCTGGTGAATTGCGTGGATGCCCTTGCTTTATGCATCCTTATGCTTTCGCTTTTTTGGAAAAGAGGGGGGGGGCTGGCCTGGTTCCATGGTGGTTGGTAGTTGATCGCGCCTTAGCGAGCGTGGCGAATAACTGTTGATCGCACCTTAGCGAGGGCATGCGATCGTAGGCACTCCCTTCCTCGTACTCAGACACAATCCCGGGTATCTTGCGCACACGAGTGCACGCTATAAATTTCGTAAGCGCAATTATCCCGCTCTCTAAGCATTTTGGAAATGAGCGTGGTTGAGAGGATCGACTAATGAGCGGAAGCTGGCAGGTGAGTAGAGAGTTGGGCGATCCACGAGCTGATGCTGAGCGTGCGGGGTTGACGTGGGGCCACGACGGACTCTTGCACACGGGTGAACCTGGCTTGCACGCTTGGATCAAGCGGGGTGACAACTTTGTGTGGGTGCGAGGCGACGGACTGCCCTCGTCGGGGTGATGAAAAGAGAGGGAGAGAGAGAGAAAGAGAGACAGGAAGTGTACGATGAGTTTCTTCTTCTAATCCCTCTAAGCCATTTTGATTCTTCTTCTATCCCTTTGAACAATTTTAGTATCTAGCACAAGTCGGTTTTGTATTTCTTCGAACGGCATTGATGCATGATTGCCTCTCCCACTTTGTTTTTCCCTGTAGGACCACATTGATTGGTTAATGGCCTACGATCGAATTTTGTACGATCTTGATGCATGAATGATCTTCTTTTTATTCATGTATGCATGAATTCAAACTGGACGCGTGCACGATGGGTATTTGTCTATCGAAATTGAATAAGCATGCTAGATGATCAGATGTTTGCCTCACGATAGGACTATCCACCCGCAGTTAACGGGCCAGCGCGTACAAGACGCGGGTCATTGGTCTTTGTCCATCGGACCGAAGGGCAGACCTGGTGCACACACATGTAAGCTCGATCAGAAGAATGTGGCCTACGCGCGTGTGTGCAGTGATTGTGCTCGGTCCAACTTTTCGAATAACTGAGTTTCCTCCTCACCCCACAACATGAATATTGAACTCCCGTTTCGCATTACTGACCGCGAGTGTTTGAGGGATCCACAATTTTGGGAGTATTGGGATATTGGGAGCACGCGTGCCTGTCTGCACGACCGGGGGGAGAACTTGAATTTCCATACCTGGTGGGAAACGAACGTATCCGCGAGTGGGTCACCAACCGAGCTCGAGAGCGCATTTCCCACCACCCGGAATTCCCCAGCTCGTACATGTGTCACCTTGTCACGAAACCGGGAGTAATTATTCTTGAAACCGACTTCCCTCCCTACCACCTCATACTGCCCTTCCATTCGCTGACCATCATCCCCTGGCGCGCAATCGCTCTGTATTGGCCCCATCGAGCTTGCAAGACCACGAGTACCGAACCTCCTGTTTCATCCGGCGAACTCACTCGGACTCGAAGGAAGAACGGCGGCCACACAGCCTTCGGCTAAGGCCAACCGCGTCGGATTCTGAGACCAGTGACACACGACGCCAACAAGTGGTCAGACAGCGCGATAGCCATAGCGTCTCCCCCATGCACCAGGTACGAGCCTGACCCAGACGACGAAGCCATGAAATGTGGTAGCCCCACGCTCGAAAGCATGGAAACAGACTTCGACCAACGCCTATCCTCTTGCATTGTTATCCCTGAAACTTGCCACAGGAAATCTTAGTTCCGACCTGGGACTCCACCTCCCCCCCACTTTCCTAAAATCCTTGGCACCCCCCCCTTTTCGCACTTCCAGGCCCACTCACACTCCGAACAGGAAGTCGCGTCGGGCTTGAGGTTGGGCATCACACGTCTGCGATGAGGAAGGTCGGCAGCGAGCTGTGGGGGACCGATGCGAAGGTCAGGCACGGGCAGGGATCCGCACTCACGTTAGTCGAGACAAATGTTGGCGCCATGCACCGATCGCCGAGTCGCGGTGAGTGCTGTCCGGGAATCCGAGGTTTTGCCGAGTCGCGGTGATATTAGTCACGCCATGGAAATGTGACCGACTGATTGCTCCAGTCCTCGAGCGCAGACGAGGGACTGAACCCACCCGTTCTGCCTAGATTCGACGTCGCTGGGATGGGAGAGGAGTCGAGGGGAGACGGGTGTGGAGTCCTGCGCATACACGTGGCATTCAGGGCAAAAAGGGGCTCGAGGAAGGGAGGAGGGACCAACACACTCATGCGCTCATGCAGACGGTCGACACCCAGCAATCCCTATTGCCGCGCTTGGAAGCGCAGACTCACGTACTCGTAAGGCCCTTCCAGGCAAGGAGACATCCAACATCCACAACTCTTCATATCACAGCATGCATACAACAGAGTGCTCATACATCGAGACCTAAACACATCACACTAGGACAAAGCAGCAATGGAGATAAAAGCGAGACTCAGTTCCTTAGTATACAAAAAGTCTTTACACGACTGGCTGCCCTGGGCCCAATCCCCAATCCGTCTGAACCACCAAAACCCATAGCCACAAGGCCCTGCCGCTGTCAGCGTTCGATCTCCACCACCACTCCGTCCCTCCGATTGTCTTACCCCAAGTCTATCGCTAAGCCCGCACGTCACATCGTCACTCCGCCCGACACTTGGGCTCGTCAAGCCTGTTCGATGTCGCAGACCTCGTGCATAGCTCGTGCAGCATTGCAGCCGAGATCAAAAAGAGCGAGAGGAAGGGGTTGCCAGCACGAAACACGGGGTGTAGATGAGCAGGACAAAAGAAGGGCAGAGGTTCCAGAAGGATCGAAGGAGGTGAGTCGAGTGACCTGCGTGATTGGGGTGGTCGTCCGAGTGAGGTGCGCTTCCCGCTACCACCACATTGACCCGACCATCCCAATCAGACAGCCAATCGTTCGCAGGAGGGGAGGAGGAGGGGATCGAAAGACGAAGGGGCGTGCAGGAAGGGAATGCGCAGCAAGAAAGGAAGATGGCGCAGGGATGCGAAGCAGGAGAAAGGGTTTACGTGGCGTGCAAAAAATTGAAAAACCGCTGCGTGCGCAAAATTTTGAAATTCCTATCCCCACTAATTTTCCCAACTGTTTTTCCAATTTCCTGGCATGGCCGTTAACCGGCTACACGAAAAAGGCCCTCAGAAAAAGAAACATAGACCCCGCTCTTCCCGATCACCTTGAATCCGTACTTCGGGACTTACAAGGGATTCTTCCTTAAGGGTACGGGAAGCTGCTGAGCACGGATCCTGGCTTATCACAAGCCGGAGGTGGCCCTGTTTATTCGAAAAAAGTAGAAACAGCATAGTATGTGGCAGTACAAGCGCAACTGGAGGACCGGTAGTACTTTCCAACACATCAAAAGACCCCACCACCTACTCTGGACTGTGAAAGAAGGTGCCCTTTTTTTTTTTTTTTTTTTTTTTTTTTTCGGCTAGGGGTGCTGGTAAGAGCAGGCACCGCTAGCATTCCAGGGGGAGGCTCCATCTATTGGTGGGGAGCAGCACCTGCTGGAAAGCAGGTCCAGCGTCCCTGAACATTGTAACTGTTTGTTTGATGGATCAGACATACCATTGTGATGACAGCGGGCTACAGGGCTCACCTACAAAGTACAGAAATAGGGAAGTAGAGCTACCAAATTGCCTAAGCTGCTTGCGTACCTGACAGCCTACAGTATGCCTAAATTGAGTGGTAATGTACACAGTTCACATGTCTGCTACTGAGAGCTGGCAACCTTTCCTATTCCTATATTGGAGCCTTGTGCCTGCTGGAAACCGGGTCCAGCGTCCCATTGATACATCTTGCAACACAGAGACTTTCAATCGTTGTTCCCAGGGCTGTAGTCCTTTTTTTTCTTTTTTTCTTTTTTTGCTTTTTCTTTCTCCTGATGTGCAGGCCCTTGGATCCTGCAGGCACCACAAGAAAAGTCCTGACCGGTAGTTCATTCAAAAATCAAAATAGGCCACCCCGGCACCCCTGCAATGTGAAAGAAGGTACCCTTGTAAAAGTGCCACAAAAGGTGGAGGCACAGCGCACCAGAAATAAGAGAAAAACACGACCCCACATGCTCTTCTGCGGGGCTTTTCCTAACCGAGCGGAGCTATCTTGTGGCGGCTCCAGGATCCAACGGCCTGCACATCAGGGGTGGGGGGAACGGGAAAAAAAAAAAAAGGGGGGCACCTTCTTTCATGGTGCAGGGGTTTAGTCTTCCTTTCAAGTATTTTTCAACAGAGCCACCGTGCAGCCGTGAGATCTTCAGATCGGATGGGAGAAACATATGCGTACTCGAACATGCACAGAACAGACGCCGTATCATGTGGTAAGTCCACCCCCTCTGCGCGTACTCGAAACCAAGTCTAACCCCCCACTAGTGGGACTTAGCCCCTGGTTATTATAGCTGTACTTGGGGCAAATTTCAGTCCAGATGAGGCAACTTTCCACCCAGATACATTCATAATGGCCGGACAATCTGTCCGGGCGACGACCGTACGCCAAGTGGCTTCAAACTGGCCTATTGGTACGTGGAGGGCCCACCAATCAGACACAAAGTGAAGTAACGAGTCGAGAAAAAAAAAGGCCGCCCGGGCATATAATGTTATTTTGTTAAATATGACTTTTCGAAATTTTATAGCTTTTAAGTTTTAACAAAATAATAATATTGATAAAATTTAAAATTTAAAAAAAAATCGAAAAAATATATTAAGAAAAAAAAAAGCCTAATTACTTTCCCAAAGCTGTGTGATTTCGAAGGTGGGATGGGATCACTTACAACAATATAGCTGCATTTGTTTTTTCTTAGATAGCTGCATTTGTTTTTTCTTAGATAGCTGCATTTGTTTTTTTTTAATATAGTTTATTTAACTTTATTATATTGACGGGCAGTCGTTGATGCGCAACCACAGCCGAGGTTCAGGTGGATTATCACTTACAGTATACTCAGTTAGCGGATTCTGCAGACTGTTGCGGGTTCAGCCTCCAGACGAGTCGGCCAATCTCTCTCTTTCTAGTGCTATCCCAGCTATGGCGCTCAGCGCTGAAGACTACAGCTACCTACTGGCGCCCAGCGCTGAAGACTAATGCTAACGCTACTACTATTCCTGCAGCGCTCCCTCCAGAGTGCTGCTGCCGAATCCTGAAGACTACTGACTGCCTCCTGCCTACCCGTGAAGTGCATGGGAAGTCCCTATGTACTACCTTGGCCTGCCTCCTGACTGCCTCCGACTGCCTGCAGTTGCAGGGCGGGCAGTCCAGGAGGCTGCTCTTGCCAATGCCACGCTGAGCCAGGGGCTGGCGCTGCAGCTGTCGTGGGAACAGGCCAAAAATAGCCTGTTCCTAAAACCCTGGTTCGGTGCCTGAGTTTCAGGGAGACCGGAAATGGCCCTTCGTTTCAGGCTAAAACGGCTGCTGCCATTTTTAGTCTGAAACAACCCAGGGTCTGTAGGCCCCTGGATTTCAGGCTTTCGAGCTGAATGGTCACGGGGCCTGTAGGCCCTGGTTTTCAGGCTTTCAGCCTGAATTTCAGGCTTTCGGCCTGAGGGACGCAGGGCCTGGAAAATGGCCCTCGTGTGCAGGCGCAGCATGTAACATACACACACACACTGAACTCTAACTACAGCTATGGCGGCTATGGCCGCTACTACCCTATCGGTATGGCTACACTCCTTCTCTCTCGCCCACTTCGTCCTCGGGCTCACTGCAGACCACCTCGCACAAGTCGCTTGTGGCAGCGCTTCTGCATGGCTCACGCAGGAATGAATGAATGACTGGGCGTTGCCTCTTGATTTATACTTCTGCAGCTCGTTGGTCTGGCCCTTTCCCATGCCCGTAGTGCACACAGTCCCATGCGGTACTTGCTTGACTGGACCAGGACTGACTGGAGACTGGGACTGTTGACTCAGCACGGGTAGACTCCACCACTTGCCCACTTGCCTCAGCCTAAACGTGGGCAACTTCGAAAGGCCACTACTGGGACCTTCCGGAACGCCGTAGACTTGGTCTTTTGTTACTGTAGCAGCTACGACCTTGACCCTTCTGGACTGTAGCAGCTACAACCTTGACCCTTCGAGAAGGCTACAGCTACGACTTCTAGATCTAACTGAGACTCCTACTCGACAGGTCTACAGATCGAACCCCTGCTACCTATGGACCCTACGACAGTCTACCAACTGTTACAAATACACATGTGGCATTCTGAGCCACACGGGCCCCAGTTAGGGCCCGGTTCCAAACAGGCAGGGTAGGCCTAAGGGACGACAGTTCAGATGAGGCCCAGAGGGGCCTGGACCACGGCGGTTCAGGCAGGCCCAGGCCAGACGGCCACAAGGCCGGTACCGGTCCAGCCTAGGACCTACCAACAGCGGTTCAGAGGCTGCCACAGTTTAGGCGGCAACCAGTTTTAAAACTGGACCGTTGATCTAGATCAACGGTCCAGGCCAGTAGGTACCAGCGAGTTGGAGGCCGGCCCAGCACTACAAAAGGCTGGGTACCAGCCTCAGTAGGGAGGTTAGTAAGGCTAGAGGTTAGTCTTCAGGATTAGCGCATCAGTGCAGCGTTAGCTCTTTTAGCGCAGCACTGCAGCACAGCGAGGAGCAGCGAGACAGCGAGGTTCAGCGGCGAGCAGGATTAGCACAGCGTTGGGTGCAGCGCCAGTTACCGGCCCAGCCCCTTGCAGCGCCATAGCGACGGACCAGGTATCAGGGAGGAAGGCTTCGCCTTCTCTCCCTCTTCTCCTCCATCGCTCCTCTCTCCTCTCCCTCTCTCTCTCTCTCTCCTCCTACCCTCTCAGTCTAAATCTACTTCTACTTCTCCTACACAACTACTGCAGTATGGGAGATGGTTATGAATTCTGATGACATCTGAGACAGCGACATTGGGACTACGAGTGGAGGACTATTTGGGGATCTGATTTCATCTCCTTCCGGAGGTGTACTTGACATTGTGAGATCGATATCTGGGATATTGTGAGACTTGGCATTCGCGACATTTCGGATTTTCGTCACTTCTGACAATTCAAGATACTATCTTTGGAAACATTGAGTTGACGTCATCTTCCCTCTCCTCTTCTTCGTCTCTCTCCTCTCCCACTTCGTCCGTGGATGATCTCAGTCCCTGGCCCTTCGTCTATGTCTGAGGCCAGGGCATTCACACCCCTGATGAATGTTTGAGAGTGTTCAATTGCAGTCCGAGTCAGGTCCAAGTCAGTCCAAGGTATCTCAAGTCTTCCGCTTGCATTTGTATTAACTCTGTATTATCTGGTCGGTTCTGGGAATCTGCGCCATACTTATGACTGTGTTTCACGAGTATGCAACAACACAGGTCACGGGTTCAACTCTAGGGGTCGACACAGATACTGTACACAGGTAAGGTGGGGACTAGGGATCGAGCCCTGGGATCTGCATCAGCTACTGCGAATTGGTGAATACCGTTTCAGATAGATATTCATTATAAAGCTCCATTCGGCTCAGCTCTACTCAGCAGAAATCTGTTCAGCTTATAGGCTTCTTCGAGAACTGCACATTTCCGAACTATATATTGTAGATCAGACTTTAAAAAAAGGAAAAAAAAAGACTGTACCTCCGGGTTAAGCTCAGCCCACCATATTAAAAACAAACAAACAAACAAACAAACAAACAAACAAACAAACAAACAAACAAACAAAAAGAAAAAGCTCCACCCATATCTACGCAACCTTATTTTTGTTTTTGTTTTTTTTCCTCCTCTCGCTGCAAAGAAAAGATCGAACCTTTCGTTTTTCTTTTTTTTTTCGTCTGTCTGCATTTAGCATTTCGAACAAGTAGTAAGGCCGCTAGGAGCTTCGTACTGAGTACTATTGACAAACCATGTTACAACCACTCCATGTGTGTGGCTGAATGGATTAGTGGTATAGTACACACATGTAACCGTTAATGAACAGAATCCCGACCGAACAACATGAATAACAAAAAATAATATGTCACGCGCCACCCTCTTTTCCCAAAAAAAGACAAAAACAAAAAAAGACCGTATCGGATCAGCTACAAACTCTCGGTTACGTACTTAACGACCAGCAATTACAAATGCTCTCTCTCTCTCTCTCTCTCTCTCTCTCTCTCTCTCTCTCTCTCTCTCTCTCTCTCTCTCTCTCTCTCTCTCTAACCTATCTATCTATCGATCCATCTCATCTATCTGATCCATCTCATCTATCCATCTAATCTATCTATCTATCTATCTATCTATCTATCTATCTATCTATCTATCTATCTATCTCAGTTTGCCCTATATCGGTCTATCACACTATATCGGGTCTTTCCCTTTGTGTACAGATCGCTGTCTGTCTCCCCTCTATCTACAGCCCCCTCCTCTCAAGTATCTCTGTCTTTATTTATTTCCTGATCAACCATCTAACTACTTGACCTTACAACGATAGTAAGGTTAAAACCTCAGAAGCATCAAATAGCAAGGCCTGTTTCTTTCTAAGTCTTTCGATTATTTCTCTATCTTTCTTTCTCTGTCATCCGCCATAGCCATAGCCAGTGTCGAACCTCGTCCACGAATACCAAGGGCCGAACCCCTTCCAGCAATAGAAGAGACTTCCTGTGCCTTGTAGTGCCAGGCCGTGTCTTGCCATCCCGTGCCCTGCTTGTAGATCCATCATCGAGCATTCATTCGTCGATCACCTATCATTCAGTCATCGATCGCCGATCATCCAATCATCCAATCATCCAATCATCCAATCATCATCGATCATCAACGCTTTCGTTAAAGGGGACAACAGCATTGGCCAACACTTGCATGTATGTGAACGACGAGCAGTAATCGGATGATTACCCCTCCAGGAGAGGGAGAACTCCCTAGTTGCCCTCTTCCTGACTCTTCTCTCTCCTCCTGGGGACACCCTTTTTCTTAAATATATTACAAAGGGAGTCCCCGATCTGTTTCTCCTTGTTACATGGCAATTCAATCCCTTCTTTCCTCCGCCTAGTGTGTAATTTCCTGCTGGAGTAGGATTAGGGGAAGAAGGGATAAAAGTGCCCGGGGGGGGGG
>BFEA01000160.1:618700-632882 GCA_003427395.1 Chara braunii | reverse complement strand
TCTCTCTCTCTCTCTCTCTCTCTCTCTGTGTGTGTCTCTGTGTGTGTGTCTTCGTTCGTTCTCTGTCTCCGTGTGGAGCGGGATGTCGCAGCCGGCTTCGAGGAAGGAGGGAGGGAGAGGTGGAGCGCGCTGATGTTGTTTGCCCAATGGTCCGTGTCGTCTCTGTAGTCATGTGCTGTGGTTGAAAGCATCCTGTGCTTGGAGAAAAGCAAACAGCACAACAGAAAACCAAATATGTTACGGTCAATCCACCGGTTCTCTGCACCTCCCTTTCTCTTCGTTGCTCCATCCTGTTCGCAGAAATCTGCGTATGCAATCCCCAATCAAGCTTTCAATTGCAACAGAAAGAAAAGCAAATGTGTTACCATTAATCCAACGGTTCTCTTTCCCTCCCTTCTTTCTCTATCGCTCCATCCTCTCCACACATACAAGTGATATGACCATCGTCATCATCTTCCCAACCATCATAATGGTCGTGGCGATCATGATCATCATCGTCATCTTCGTTCCTTCGGCCCTCCTGCTCTCTTGTGCTCCTTCCTCTACCTCTTCCATCTACTTCCCTTCGCACATCATATCTACTCCCCTCGTCTCATCACATTATCTACTCACCTCGTCTTCGATCTTCCTTCCTCTCCCGATTTACTGGCTTTATTCATCTGCCTTTCTCTCTCTCTCTCTCTCTCTCTCTCTCTCTCTCTCTCTCTCTCTCTCTCTCTCTCCCCCTGGCCATTACGACATCATCACTTCGTTCCTTCGTCTCTCCTGCTCCCTCATGCTTCTTACTGAATCCTCATCCTCTGCCGTCGACTTCCCTTCCCACATTCAGTAATATCTACTCAGTTCGTCTTCCATCTTCGATCGTCGATCCTCAGTTCTTGGTATTCCACCGTCGATTCACTGGCGACGTCCAGATCTCTCCTGCTCTTTCTTCCCTTCGTCTTCCCCCTTCGGGGCCCCCTCAGTCGTACTCGATGTCATCACAGTCCCTTGCGCTCGATTGCTTGTTCTCATCAACCTGCTTTTTTCTTAGATGACAAAAAAAAAAAAAAAAAAAAAAAAAACATGGCTGATGGTCGGTTTCCAACTCTCCCACTGTCTCTTTCCTCTCCTCTCTCCTCAACTCTCCCTCTCGCGAAGACAGAAGGAATCTACTTCACTTTCCCTCTCGCGCAGAGAGAAGGAATATATTCATCTTTTTGTTTTGTCGGGAGAACTTATATTTTTCCTCTACCAGTTATAAAAAGAACGGAGATGTGACACGCACGAAACCTTAAAAATAAAAAAATAAAAAAGGGGCACGCGCGGTAGATTTTTTTCCGCTCAACGGCAAACATACACCCCTTCTGTTGGTGGGTGGTCATAGCCATGGATGTCATGGCAGTCTCCTCTCATAAGCCTACCTTCGGCATCCCGATCTCCCGTTCTCTTCCCTTGATCTTCTCTCCTTGGGGATCGTCGACCAGCCCCTCCCTTTCGCTCCATCCCATCACTGTCCGTTGATCCCCCCCCCGTGACGGTTCAATTTGCATGAACGATGGTGGTCCCGATCTCCGCTTCTTTTCCCTCGATGTTTCCTCCCTTGGGGCCCCCTTCCTTCCGCGCTCCATCCCATCGCTATCTGTTGATCCCTGCTTCGTCAGGGTTCAGGGTTCTTTCTGTTAGACGACAACGAAAAGAAAAGAAAAACCAAGATGCCCCTAAAAAAAAGATGGATCGCGGGTAGAAGAGAGAGTTGGATTTCGGGGGGGGCGGAGAGAGAGAGAGAGAGGGAGAGAGGAAGAGAGGGAGAGCGAGAGAGCGAGAGAGAGAGGGAGAGGGAGAGCGAGCGAGAGAGAGAGAGAGAGAGAGGGAGGATAGATGCATGTACGATGTCGTTCGAAAAGATCATGTGGGTAGAGAGAGAGAGAGAGAGAGAGAGAGAGAGAGAGAGAGTTCATTGTGGGCAAATGGTCGGCGAGCGGTAACACGTTCCCTCCCTCCGCTCTCCAGGCTGGATCTTCTCCTCCCTCCCTGCTTCTGTCCTCGCTGCTACCTCTCTCCTCCCCCGCTGTCATCCGTCCATCCCCCGCTCCCTCTGTCCGCTGTCCGTGCTCAATCTTCTCCTCGCTCCCTGCTTGTTTCCTCCGCATTCCATGCTCAATGTTCTCCTCACTTCCTCCTTCATTTTAGTCCGTTCATTCCCCCTACCTTTCTCCCACCTTCGTCCTCGCCTTCGTTCGTCGACAATGTACATCCCCCTTCCCCTCCCTTCCCTCTCCATGCGTAATCTTCTCCTCGCTCCCGGCTTATGTCCTCGCTGGTCTTCCCCTCCCTCCACTTTCAATGCTCAATCCTCTCCTGGCTTCCTCCTTCCTTCTCGTATGTGCATTCCTCGTCCTTCCCCCACCTTTGTGCTTGCTTGTTCTTCCTTGAACGCAAAGAGAGAGAGAGAGAGAGAGAGGTTCCCGCGCTTGGACAAAGAAAGAAAGTTCACATACCTTGATGATACCTTGATCCCCTATCATCTGCGCACCTGCACGATGACCACCGATGTCCTGTCGTCACCCCTTATATCGGGCAGTGATGGCTCCTCCTTCCCGCATCCTCCGTCCTCGCTGCTCGATTTCCTCCCGCTATTCATAGACGTTTCCTTCCTGCCCTCCTGTCAAGATCAACTTCCTCCGTCCTCCCGGCTCAAGTTGGCTATGGCGTCTGTCTTCTTCAACACTTTCTCCCTCCCGCTTCTACGTCCGTCGCCATGCAGGTTGGCAATCTCCTATCTCGCACATCCGTCCTCCAATCTCACAGGCACGACCTGCAGCCTCTCAACCTCCTCTCCTCTCTCCTCCCCGCTCAAGTTGCCCTTCAACCTTTTCTAGGGGCCTCGCCACACCACTCTCGAAATGTGAAAAAGACAAAAATGTGGCGGGGGCATCTGGCCATGTTCTAGTGGGAAGTTCCTTCCCATTTTGCAAATTTCGAGAGTGATGTGGCGATGCCCTAGAAGAATCGAAAATGAATATATATCTATATGCGCAACAAAAATTAATTGGCCGTATTCTTGACGATGTTCTACCTCGCACGTTCGTCGTCGAATCTCGCGTGCACGACCTGCAGCTGTGGCGCCTTGCTGATGCTGCTTCGCCAGCACTGCTCCCGCAATGCGCCGCTATTGTTTTGTTTGCTGATGGCGTCTCTCGTGCGTCGGCCTTGGGGAAATTTCCCCTCCGTCCCCACGTCGCTGCCACTGACACCGCCCAGCGGACTTTTTTTTTTTTTTTTTTTTTTTTTTTGACAATTGTTGGCGAGGTATGCTGCCCGACCTCACCCAACACCGCCACGTGCTAGCGCCCCGCTCGTCGATCCGCGCCCAAACGCACGGAATGGCACACACGCATGAGACGACCTCACCTAACACCGCCACGTGCTAGCGCCCCGCTCGTCGATCCGCGCCCAAATGCACGGAATGGCACACACGCATGAGAACGCCTGAACGGGAATCTCGTAGACGGCTGATGACGCCAGAACGGGAATCTCGTAGACGGCCAGCAAGAGCCCAACGGCGGCAGCGGGCGCAGGCGCCCTGCGAAGGAATGGAAGCGCCCCCGGCGCTTCCACAAAGTTCCCGCTTAAGGGGGACCGAATCTTTCCCATAGGATATGGAAAGATACGCCACCATATTTTTGTATTCTTAGCGCAGGAGGAGATTAGCGGGGAGGGGAAATCGAGAAATGGTCCAAATTTTTCATTATTTTTTATAATTTGTTTATATTATAAAAAAAAAAAAAAAAAAATTGGAACGATATAGAGAAGATTAGCATGGCCCCTGCACAAGGATGACACGCATAAATCGAGAAATGGTCCAAATTAAAAAAAAAAAAAAAAAAAAAAAAGGAACGCAAAATTGTATCTCTATGTACTTTGTATTCAAACCTACGGGTAGGGTAAAAAAAAAAAGGGTTTTTTTCTTGAGGGCGGCGCCGCCAATGGTGCTGGTTAGCGCTCGTGGCCTGGGCCCGTCGACCGGTACCGGTGCTCCTGGTATGGTCGGCCCATCGAGCAGTACTCGCGCTACCGTGGTGTGAGTTACTGCGGTAAACGCGGCTCACCGAGCTTTGGCTATGGTGGCGTAGTTCTCTACGTGCGCCCCGTCTTACCGTGATGGTAGATCGCCCCATCGCCCCACGGCGAACGAGGAATGTCATTGGAGTTCACCATTGATGAGGGTAGGTGCGCGCAGCACCAGTACGCGGACAATTGGAATCCAGTCACGCATTCATCAGTACAAGGCGCAGAGGTCAGCTCACCCTGGTAGCTTCCAGCTTCCGGAGATTCAAAGAGGTGCAAATTTGCATGCGGCCACAATCTGTGCCTCAGGGATTGTAATTGTATCTGCAACCGAGGCGGGTTACCTTCAAGACCGGCAATTGGATCTGGCCCGTAGGTAACTTTTCTCTCCCCTACTGTTTTCTACTATGCGGTCGTTTAGGGTTCTCGGGGGATTCAGCCTTATAGTAGTTTTAGAGTAACAACTCATAGCATTCAGTGGACCGAAACTTCGATCGCCTTCCGTAGGGATGGTAACCCCAGGAGTGCGTACTCCCAGCTTGGTGTGGCGGAGGTTGCCCACCCTTCACTACGCACTGTGACCCTTCCCCGCCGAGCGTGCATCCTTCCCTTAGGAAAATCGTTACCTAAGGACGGATCGAAAATTTCCGATCAATCCTCTCCCCGCTCGCTCCTGCGAGCCATCCCTGGACAGGGAATTGTTACACAATTAGGGTTTTGATTTGCGATCCGGGAACGCACACTGCTCTACGACTGCTGAGGTGAACTGTTCATCCCCGAAACGGCGCACGGTAGTTTTTGACCACGATCGGGTGTGGTAAGTGTCGATGCCCAAATCGATGGAATCTCAGGCAAACTTGGCGTGGGCTCTCGAGTAGAGGTGCGACAGCGCGGAGTCTTGCACGGATAGTAGGACCTACTCCTACCGCACGTTCCGACAAACATCTTCGTAGGCAAGAAGCTACGCGCAGGTTCTCATTTAAGATACGGGCCGGCAAGTAACTCTCCACCCCCTCCCCCTTCCTCGAAGGCGCTAAAGCTCAGGAAGACGCTAAAGCACCCAAGAGCGTTAAACGCATACCACACTGGCAAAACTCATCATAGTACGATGGACCAGCAGGTAGTAGAGTACGTCATGACAGACAGAAGGGAAGAGCCCTCCCCAGTGAATTCTGCAGATTCGTTCGAAGAAAGAGCCCGCATTCTCATCTCGATGTGCTATGACGAGGGACTATGTCCCGAGGACGTTCCCATCGACGACGTCACAGTTGAGGGTGATGAGGCAGTAGTAACAGTAGGAGATGCATTTGATGATCTCAAGATCTGATGGCTCAAAGAACGAACAGTGGTAGTAATATTTAGAGATGAGGCCCGTGACTTGCCGAGAAGTGTCAAGGAAGACATTGTGAGAGCATACGAAAGGGGGTGGAAGAAGGATGAAACATTTGACCCTCCGGTAGATAAAGGCAGGATTAAATTTGAAGGACCAAATGTACTCTCATACGTTTCGAAGGACAAGGTGGTTGCCGACTGGATGGATAACGAAGGAGAAGCTGAGGTGGCGCTGAAAGGGAAAAGGTATGTTTTCAAAATGAAACAATGGATGACGCGCATAGAATGGAAAGAGCTCCGTAGAGTGGAATGGGAGAATACATTTTGGGTGTTGGCCATTCAAGTGCCGTTAGATGCTTACATGTATCTGCACACGACCTTAACCCGAGTGATAGGTCCGGTCGTTAAGATGGAGTCTCCAGACAGATTCAAGTCTAACCCTCGACTGCTCAACATTCGGTGCGAATTGGACCCAAATTGTCGCTCTCGCTTTGTAAATCGGGTCTGGGTAAGGACAAAGCAAGGGGATATGGTCGAAGTGAAACTGGCATCTGCCTCCACTCCTTACTGCTCAAACTGCAACTGGTACTTCCATACGGAAGACCAATGTAACCGCAAGAAAGACAACCCCAATCGCGGGAGGAGCCGGTTCAACCGGAATTGAAACAAACGCTCAGAAGAGAGCGAGGATGAGTCCTCCTCTCATAATTCTTTCTCAGGCAGTGCCAGAGGAACTCCCCGGTACAAGGGAGAGTTGGCGGGGGGCAGGAGTCACTCCTCCAAATCTCGCAGTAGAGCAAGTACGCCTGAGAGGAGGTCTGAGCACCCTGGGCGGGACCCCTCGCAGAACCACTCATAGGGCGAGGGCAAAGTCCGATCGATCCCCAATCCAATCTTCTTCCCTTTCAGGGACCAGGAGCAGTACCCAAACATGGCGCAACAAAGGTTGTCAGGGAGACAGACGGTCCAACCCGGAACACAGGCTGATCTCAATCACTTATTCAGGCACAACCATAATTTAGGACAGGCGATGATGAACTTGATGTATGCTGCGTTCATGGCAAACGCTGAGCCCCCACCACCGGGATGGGAGCAACATGCAAGTCAAGATCCGCACCCATCGTCTGCACCAGCCGATGCACACTCACCTACGAGGGTCCACTCAGGAGATCCGAGGGTCACCGGACTCCGACAATCCAGCGATCAGGGGGCATCACCCTCAGTGGCAGCTGCACACAATCGATCCACGAGGGGTCAATCACCCCTCAAAGTACCTCGAGTCAACCGGACAAATCCTGAGCAGTCAGCCACTACTTTTGAAGGCAACCCCCGAGGAAGATTCGCTTATGCAATCTGACTCTAAAAAATCAGTGAACAGCACAACTGAATCCTCCGCATCGATTCGCTCGGACGGAAGGGGTATGGCTCTTCCCCAAACAGGGATCAAAACCACCCGAAGCAGAAGAGCAGTCACAACCGCTAAAGGACAGACTCTCCCCTTAGAAAAATGGCTCCTCCCGTTAATCTGTACGGTGGTAAATGGCTCAATCCATGTGGTTGCATGGAAACCAGATGATTCAAAGATCAGCTTTTTAGCGCAGATGGTCGAAGAACCAGTTACTCCACAAACAATCATGGCTACGGTAAAACACATTTTCGCGGACCGTTTCCCCTTTCGCTTGATTCCTGATATGGCGCCGCCGAGATTCTACCCAGATCTTCATGAACCAAACCGTAGCTGCAAAGTCTTCACCCCGCTGTTAGATGCACGTATCCCACAGGACAAGTTGGATGCCCTCCTGTAGGAGGGCATGAGGATGATTCCTCTCTCAATGTTCATAGAGGAGGACAAAGACTCGCTCCAGCAAATGGTTGCCCAACACATCTCAGATGCAGGATTCCTGTGCAAGATCAATGAGAAGTTGCCAAGGAACAAACAGTTGCAGTCCATTTACCTAAAAAACATCCTCGCTCAAAAGTGGACCTCGCCCTAAGCCGCTGGTCCCTCCACCAGAACTGGTGGAACAGGCTCTCGCCCAGCATCATCACAGACAGGGACCAAGGGGCCCCACCAGAAGTTCACCATCCAATCAAGGGCACACGCTCAGAAAATGAATGGATAAGTGTAATATAGTCTCCTGGAATATTAGGGGTTTAGGGGACACGACAAAGAGAAACAAACGAGGTAGACTCAAAACCCTGTTGCACAAGCATCGAGTGCAGATAGCCTGCACCCAGGAGACTAAATTAGACGAACGAAAGATTGCAGAGCTCGGAGCGTGGTGGGATGTACCACAGCTATGGTCACCAGCAATTGGCACAAGAGGGGGAGTTGGGATCCTGATACACAGGGACCTACCGTTTCAGATCTTGGATCACTTGGTAGATCTTTGGGGACGTTGGGCCTGGGTGAAGTTTTACGCATTTGGGGCAGACTGTGCAATCATGACTGTGTATGCGCCAGTAGATAGATCCGAACACAGGAAGTTTCTCGAAGACTTGATCTCATACACACCCGATGTAGACAACCATTTAGTAACTGGAGATTGAAACTGCTCGCCAGATGACATAATGTCAGCAGGGTCAACAAGTCCGGATATCCTGGCGCTAGTGGATTACATGACCGAACTGGATCTGGGGGACGCTTTTCGACTTATGCACCCATCAGACCCAGGCTTCACTTGGGGCTCGCTCTCAACAGAAGGGAACTCAATGGGAGTGTGAAGAAGGTTAGATTTTGGACTTATGAGTCAGTCTTGGTGGGAGGCTGCATTGAATGCCAAAGTAATTAGACATCCTGCCTCCGACCACTACTCGATACTATTCTCCTTCCAGCTGGAGGAGGTGGTGGATCGCGGCAGCGGATTCTTTCGCATCGACGTTGTCGACATTGGTGGGTCCCGAATAACTTCCCATCACTCGAGAGATTGAATACAGACAATTTGTGCACAACAGAGGAATCTGGCGTGAGGAGCAGGAGAGAGAAAAGACAAAGGATTAGGCCGCAGAAGGAAGTGATGCCCTGAGGACAGAACCACAAGAGGAAAGAATTAGCGACAGCAAGCAAGCAAGCGCAAGAACAAGGGCACATAGAACACAGCAGGAGGCCGGGTGGGCCATCGGAATGCAATAAGACTAAGGCAAAATGGGCCCTTTGAACTAGCAATTGCAGCGCGACAACAATAAGGGAATGAGGAAGCCGAGGGATGGGCGGCCAAAGGCCGCAGGAAGCCAGGAAATGAGGGGCCAACGTGGGGGCCACCTATGGGAGCCTCGGAGCGGAGACCCACAACCAAAAAGATCAGCACGCACAAGGCGCAAGGAAAGACTAAGGAGAGAGGTCGCTATGGGGCGACAAGACGCCCAAGGGGAGTGGGACACTTCGGGGAAAGGCACCCGGGGCCACGTGAGACTAAGTAAAAATAATGGCGTTCGGGGCGAAATGTGTCGGGGACCGCCTACGGGACTAAGTGTCGGGGACCACCGACGGGATTAAGTGTCGGGGACCACCGACGAGACTAAGTGTCCGGGGCCACCGACGGTACAGGTGGCGGGGACATGTGAAAGTCCCAAGAAGAAACCACGACACCGCATGAGGGAAAAATAATAAATGCAAGGTGCACCGTCAAGATCGACATCTTGACGGCCAATAATATTAGCATCACTAGTGCAAGTACCAGTGGTGACAAACGAGAAGGCTAAAAGGAAAAGAAAAAGTAAAGAAAGCTAAAGTGGGAGGCATGGGAGCAATCCGAAAAATCTCGGATCAGCCTCCCTCAAGAAAATAGAGTCAAATAAGACCCCATGTGAAAAAGTGTCCTCCGGAAGAAAATTGGAGTAGGAGGGACCATTGTAGGAGAAATGTAGGAGTAAAAGGAGACTCCCATGGGCATGGGAAGGCCATTATTGCAGTTCGAGAAATAACGGACTGCACCTTGGGCATAGGGAGGGTCAAAACTAAGAGGAAGAGGCTAAAAAAGGGCCTTAACGACCACTTGACACTTGATGTGCTAGAAAAAAAAGAGAAAAAAAAAGAAAATGGGGGAGAATAAGACAAAAAGAGTGAGAGGGAGGGAGTGAGATGGCCGTCAGTAGGGACTGCCATAGGTAGGGACTGGCAGGTCCAGGGACTGGCAGGTCCCTGTCTCTTATACACATCTAGATGTGTATAAGAGACATAGGTAGGGACTGGCAGGTCCATACTGTCCAAGAAAGGAGGAGAAAAAGAAAAGAAAAGAAAAGAAAAGAATAGAAAAGAAAAGAAAAGAAAAGAAAAGAGAAAAAAGCCTTAACGGTAAAAAACGGTCACTTGGGGAGATTCATCCGTGACCAGATTCATTCTGGAATATGGCGGTTACAAAGGACTTTGATTTTCTTTGATTTTTGCAGAGAAAATCAAAGAAAATCAATGCCTCTTGCAACCGGAATAAAACGGAATGCATTCATGAGGAGAAACACATGTTTTAGGTGCATCCGGAGCCAAAATCAAGACCGGATGCATTTGGGAATTTGTCGTTTCTCTTTCTTTTGAGTTGGGGTTAGTTGTGGGGCATTGGGGCTAAGGAATTAACCCCCATTGCAGTCCGAGTTGCAACGGACTGCATGGGGGAGAGAAAACACATGTTCTATGTGTATCCGGAGCCAATATTGAGCCCGGATGCACTAGAAAATTTAACGCTTCATTTTTTTTCAGCATGGGGCAAGTTGTGGGGCTGTGGGTATGAAAAACAGCCATGACTGCAGCCCAAGGAATTACGGACTGCATGAGGATGCCAAGGCCAAGAGGAAATGGGCTACGGCAAACCCGGAAAGGCTTGAAAGGAACAATTTCGGCAAGGGGCAAGTAAAGACGGTAAACGGCAACCGTGAGATGAGATCTCAAGGTCTAGAAAAATTGACACACATATAGAAATGATGGGACCACCAAGGGCAATGGGCCCCAAAGAAATAAAAATGGGACATCGTCCGGGATGTTGTCGGGGACAAAATGAGTCCAAATAATAAAAATCGAAAAACGGGACACGCGTCGGCGGGACCGCCGGCGGGACAAAGAAATGGACTAGCAAGAAGGAAAATGGCGGGGACTTGGGATATCCCAAGGGAACCATGAGCAAACACAAGGAATAATTGTGCAAGCAAGCGACACCGTCCAGATCGAGGATCTAGACAGATCGAGGATCTAGACAGTGGAAAATATTAGCACCACTAGTGGGAGCAAGTGGGAGAGCTCTGAGAGAAAGAAAAATGAAATAAGGGTGTTGGGAAGGTTGCCCAGCAGTCCGGGATATCTCGGACTAGCAAGGCATAAGAAAATAGAGCCTTGAGAGGTTGAACATGAGAAAAAGGCTGCCCTTAGAAAATTGGAGTAGAAGGAGCAAAAAATTGGGCAAACGAGAGCAAAATGGAGCCCCTTAAGAGCATGGGGGTGCCATTATTGGAATCCGAGATGTAACGGCCATATAACAGCCATGAAACTGGCCTTGAATGAGACCCTAGGGCCTAGAAAGAGGGTGCGCAGCAGTTTGACACTTGTCACAACAGAAATAAAGGAAAAAAAAAAAATAAAATAAAATAAATGAGGGAGAATGAGAAAAAAGGGGAGAAAGGAGTGGAGGAGAGTGTGTCGGCCTATTGGGACCTGCACAGTAGGGACTGGCAGGTCCCAACAGTGACCTCATC
Organism: Chara braunii; assembly: GCA_003427395.1. Taxonomy (NCBI): domain Eukaryota; kingdom Viridiplantae; phylum Streptophyta; class Charophyceae; order Charales; family Characeae; genus Chara; species Chara braunii. The sequence goes on along the minus strand of BFEA01000160.1, from coordinate 621,821 downwards.
CCTCCTAGAATGAGGGAGGGCAATCCGGATTGCAGAAATATGGCCCTTAGGGCCATATCTCAATAAAAGCTGAATTAAAAAGCTGAAAATGAGAGAAAATGCAAAAAAAAAGTGACTGGTTTTCTTTTTGACTATGAATCTGAGATCATATCTCATGGTGGAGAGGAACTAGCCGTTTTTTGTGGGCCAGCTCAAAACGGCTAGCTCCGGAATGAGGTGGCAGCCCAAAATGGAAAGAAACAAAAGAGGGAAAATGACAAAACAGTGCATCTGGCCCCAAAAGAGAGCCAGATGCACCAAAAATTGAAAAATTGAACCTAAGGGCTCAAAATTGAAGCAAGGGCTACTAGGGGGTAGCTCGGATTATTGCTGGCCTTGGATCTCAGACAGATCCAAGGCTGAAAATGTGCCGCCATATGGAAAAATGCTCCGGCCTACTCAAAAGAGGCCGAAACTCGAAAAAATCGAGAAAAAGGCCCACAAGGCTTTTTTCTTTCAAGTATTGCTGCCCCTTGGGCATTAGGACCCTAGGGGGCAGCATTTGAGCAATGAAAAAGAGGCCGGGGTAGGCCAAGAGGTAGTCCGAGTTGGTACCAACCACTTGGACTGCATGTACTTGGCCAAAATGAGGCCCAGGTACCTCCACAACGGCCTAGTGAGGAAATTTTGCCTTGGGGGTACCTCGGTTCACCTCAAGGCTCATGGGGAGGCTCATGGGCTGGCCGGACTGCTGGTTTCAGCCTACATAAGCTGAGGATGCAGTCCGCCACTCCCACATTTGCATGAGGAGTCCCCATGCTGCCCAAGTGAGTCCACAGGAGCACCTTTGCACTTGGAGTGAGAGAGGAGGAACCCATGCTAGTGGGAGAGCTAAGAGGAGATTAGGAGGTAGTGGGGAGGACTTTAGAGGACAGTGATGGTGGGAGAGACACTTGGGAGGTGATCCGCCATATCCCTCCTGGGTGTAGGAGAGAAGGAGAAGCTAGAGGAGCCCCATTAGCCCTCCTAGAGGGGAGGACTCCATAGCCATAGTTGGGAGAGCTTGCCATAGCCTGAAAGAAAGCAAGGGAGAAGGAGAGAAGGGCTTAGAAGAAGGAAGCCATAGCCAAGAAGGGATTGTGCAAGAAGAAGAAGCTTCATCAAGAGGACACCAACATCAAGGAATCAACAAGGTGAGAGGGAGGAAGAGACTTCTTCACCTTCATTTTTTTATTTTTTATTTTTTTTCCTTCCTCTTCTTCCTCTTCTTCTTCATTTTTTCCCTCCTCTTCTCCTTCCTCCTCTCCTCCTTCTTCTTCCCCTTCTTCCTATTCACTCCCTCCTTCTTCCTTCTCTTCTCTTCCCTCTTCACCTCCTTATTCCTCCTCTTCACTTTCACTCTCTTTGTCTTCCTCCCCTACTTCTCCATCTCCATCTCCCTCATCTCTCTCCGCTTCTCCACCACCCTCTCTTACTTCATCTTCTCTCCTTCATAGGCTACTCAAGCTCTCCTCTTTCACTTATACACTAGGGGGAAGTACTCCGATTCATTCATAGATGCTTCTTGATACAATCTTAGTGATTTGGGCTCTCCAAACTTGTGTTTCTCACACTCACACTAGTAGGTAGTGTAACACTTCACACGAGGATGCTTCTTGATGCAATCTTGGTGATTTGGGAACTTCAAACTTGTGTTTTTCACACACACACACTAGTAGGTAGTGTAACGCTTCACACATGGATGCTTCTTGATGCAATCTTTGTGATTTGGACTCTCCAAACTTGTGATTTTCACACTCACACTAGTAGGTAGTGTAGTGCTTCACATATGGATGCTTCTTGATGCAATCTTACTGATTTGGGAACTTCAAACTTGTGTTTTTCACACACACACTAGTAGGTAGTGTAGCGCTTCATACATGGATGTTTCTTGATGCAATCTTGGTGATTTGGGAGCTTCAAACTTGTGTTTTTTACACTCACACTAGTAGGTAGTGTAGCGCTGCACACATGGATGCTTCTTGATGCAATCTTAGTGATTTGGGAACTTTAAACTTGTGTTTTTCATACTCACAATAGTAGGTAGTGTAGCACTTCACCCATGAGTGATCCATGATGCAATCTTGGTGATTTTGACTTTTCAAACTTGTGATTTTCACACTCACACTAGTAGGTAGTGTAGCGCTTCACCCATGAGTGATCCATGATGTAATCTTGGTGATTTTGAAGCTTCAAACTTGTGTTTTTCACACTCACACAAGTAGGTAGTACAACGCTTCTTTCATAGATGGTCTTTGATTCAACTTTGGTGATCTTGCCCACTTAGACTCTTGTTTTCACTTATGTAATAGCATGTTGTGTTCCGAATGATCTTCCCTTCATATGTAAGTGGTTTCCATCTAGTCTAACATCTCTTTGTCTTGTTCATACTTAGTGTGATGTCCCGGATGATCTTTTCTTCACATGCATGTGCCTTTCATCAAGTCTAATCATCTTTTTGTCTTGTTCATACTTAGTGTGATGTTCCGATTGATCTTGCCTTCATACACAATTGCTTTCCATCTGGTCTAGCATCTCTTTGTCTTGTTCATACTTAGTGTGATGTTCCGGATGATTTTCTCTTCACATGCATGTGCTTTTCATCTAGTCTAATCACTCATTGTCATGTTCATACTTAGTGTGATGTTCCGGTTGATCTTTCCTTCATATGCAAGTGTTTTCCATCTAGTCTAATCACTCATTGTCATGTTCATACTTAGTGTGATGTTCCGGTTGATCTTTCCTTCATATGCAAGTGTTTTCCCTCTAGTCTAATCACTCATTGTCATGTTCATACTTAGTGTGATGTTCCGGTTAATCTTTCTTTCATATGCAAGTGCTTTCCATCTAGTCTAGCATCTCTTTGTCTTGTTCGTACTTAGTGTGATGTTCCGGATTATCTTCTCTTCACATGCATGTGTTTCTTATTTAGTCTAATCACTCGTTGTCGTGTTCATACTTAGTGTGATGTTCCGGTTGATCTTCCCTTCATATGCAAGTGCTTTCCTTCTAGTCTAATCACTCATTGTCATGTTCATACTTAGTGTGATGTTCCGGTTGATCTTCCCTTCATATGCAAGTGTTCTCCATCTGGGCTAGCATC
>BFEA01000160.1:601099-618675 GCA_003427395.1 Chara braunii | reverse complement strand
TGTCTTGTTCATACTTAGTGTGATGATCTTCCTTTCATATGCATGTGCTTTTCATCTAGTCTAATCACTCATTGTCATGTTCATACTTAGTGTGAGGTTCCGGTTGATCTTCCCTTCATATGCAAGTGTTTTCCATCTAGTCTAACATCTTTTTGTCTTGTTCATACTTAGTGTGATGTTCTGGTTGATCTTCCCTTCACATGCATGTGCTTTTCATCTGGTCTAATCACTCATTGTCATGTTCATACTTAGAGTGATGTTCCGGTTGTTATTCCCTTCATATGCACTTGCTTTCCCTCTAGTCTAAGCACTCATTGTCATGTTCATACTTAGTGTGATGTTCCGGTTGATCTTTCCTTCATATGCAAATGCTTTCCATCTAGTCTAGCATCTCTTTGTCTTGTTCATACTTTGTGTGATGTTCCAGTTGATCTTCCCTTCACATGCATGTGTTTTTCATCTAGTCTAATTACTCATTGTCATGTTGATACTTAGTGTGATATTCCGGTTGATCTTCCCTTCATATGCAAGTGTTTTTCATCTAGTCTAGCATCTCTTTGTCTTGTTCATACTTAGTGTGATGTTCCGGATGATCTTCTCTTCGCATGTATGTGTTTTTCATTTAGGCTTATCACTCATTGTCATGTTCATGCTTAGTATGATGTTCCGGTTGATCTTCCCTTCACATACATGTGCTTTTCATTAAGTCTAATCACTCATTGTCATGCTCATACTTAGTGTGATATTCCGGTTGATCTTCCCTTCATATGCAAGTGTTTTCCATCTAGTCTAGTATCTCTTTGTCTTGTTCATACTTAGTGTGATGTTCCGGGTGACCTTCTCTTTATATGCATGTGCTTTTCATTAGTCTAATCACTCATTGTCATGTTCATACTTAGTGTGATGTTCCGACTGATCTTCCCCTATGTGCGTATGCTTTCCATGTAGTCTAGCATCTCCTTGTCTTGTTCATACTTAGTGTAATGTTCCGGATGATTTTCCCCTATGTGCGTGTGCTTTCCATATAGTCTAGCACCTCTTGTCTTGTTCATACTTGGTATAATGTTCCGGATGATTTTCCCCTATGTGCATGTGCTTTCCATCTAGTCTAGCATCTCCATGTCTTGTTCACACTTAGTGTAATGTTCCGTTTGATCTCCCCCCTATGTGCATGTGCTTCCCATCTAGTCTAACATCTCCATGTCTCGTTCATACTTAGCGTAATGTTTCGCTTGATCCCCCCCCCTTATGTGCGTGTGCTTTCCATCTGGTCTAGCATCTCTTGTCTTGTTCATACTTAGTGTGATGTTTCGGTTGATCTTCCCCTTCGCATGCATGGGCTTTTTCATTAGTCTAGCTACTCATTATCTGGTTCATACTTGGTATGATGTTCCGGATGATCTTCCCTCTATGTGCATGTGCTTTCCACTAGGCTAGCCTCTTCCCTTGTTAAGTTCATATGCCGGATCTTTTTGTTTAATTGATCTCTTCTCTTTGTGCATGTGCTTCCACTAGACTAGCCTCCTCCCTTATCAAGATCATGTTCCTGATCTTTATTTAGTTGATCTCTTCCTTTTGTGCATGTGCTTCCACTAGGCTAGCCTCTCCTTTGTCAAGTTCATGTTCCGGATCTTTGCTTAAGTTGATCTCTTCTCTTTGTGCATGTGCGTCCACTAGGTTGGTCTCTTCTTTTGTCAAGTTCATGTTCCGGAGCTTTGCTTAAGTTGATCTCTTTCCTTTGTGCATGCGCTTCCACTAGGCTAGTCTATTCTTTTGTCAAAGTTCATATTCCGGATCTTTACTTCGTTGATCCATACCCTTTGTGCATGTGTTTCCACTAGGCTAGTCTCTCCTTTGTCAAGTTCATGTTCTGAATCTTTGCTTAAGTTGATCTCTTCTCTTTGTGCACGTGCTTCCACTAGGCTAGTCTCTTCCTTTGTCAAGTTCATATTCCGGAGCTTTGCTTAAGTTGATCTGTTCCCTTTGTGCATGTGCTTCCACTAGGCTAGTCCCTTCTTTGTCAAAGTTCATATTCTGGATCTTTATTTCGTTGATCCATACTCTTTGTGCATGTGCTTTCCACTAGGCGAGCCTCTTCCCTTGTCAAGATCATGTTCCGAATCTTTGTTTAGTTGATCTCTTCCCTTTGTGCATGTGCTTCCACTAGGCTAGCCTCTCCTTTGTCAAATTCATGTTCTGGATTTTTGCTTAAGTTGATCTCTTCTCTTTGTGCATGTGCGTCCACTAGGCTAGTCTCTTCCTTTGTCAAGTGCATGTTCCGGAGCTTTGCTTAAGTTGATCTCTTCCCTTTGTGCATGTGCTTCCACTACGCTAGTCTCTTCTTTTGTCAAAGTTCATGTGTCGGATCTTTGCTTAGTTGATCTCTTCCCTTTGTTCATGTGCTTCCACTAGGCTAGCCTCTCCTTTGTCAAGTTCATGTTCCGGATCTTTGCTTAAGTTNTTCATGTTCCGGATCTTTGCTTAAGTTGATCTCTTCTCTTTGTGCATGTGCTTCCACTAGGCTAGTCTCTTCCTTTGTCAAGTTCATGTTCCGGAGCGTTGCTTAAGTTGATCTCTTCCCTTTGTGCATGTGCTTCCACTAGGCTAGTCTCTTCTTTTGTCAAAGTTCATGCGTCGAATCTTTGCTTCGTTGATACCTACTCTTTGTGCATGTACGTTTCACTAGTCTAACCTCCCTTTGTCAAGTTCATATGCCGGATCTTTCCTTAGTTGATCTCCTTTGTTTGTGCATGTGCCTCCACTAGTTTAACCTCTCTCTTTGTCAAGGTTAAGTTCCGGATTTTTACTAATTGGTTTCGTCCCTTTGTGCATGTGCTTTCCACTAGTCTAGTCTTTCATTATCAAAGTTCATGTTGAAAATGATGTTCCAGATCTTGGATTAATAACCTTCTTTTCTATAAACATGTATTTTCCATTGATCTAGCTTCTCATTGTCATGTTTGTATGTAATATTCCAATGTATACATAGTCAACCTTTTCTATGAGACAAGTGATCAACGTGTGATTGCTACTACGGGGTGGTGACTTGATTAGGACTCGATACCTCCTCTCACTTCCTCTCCCTCTTCGCTCTCTCTCTCTCTCTTTCTCTCTCTCTCTCTCTTTTTTTTTTTTTTTTCTCTCTCTCTCTCTCTCTCTCTCTCTCTCTCTCTCTCTCTCTCTCTCTCTCTCCTTTTTCTCCACCATGCTTTCTCTCATTCCCTCTCCCTTCGCCTTGTCCCCGCTCTCCCTTCCCCTCACTTGGCATAGGACTAACCTCTCTCCCCTCACTTGTTACATTGCCAGGGTGCGAACAGTAAAGAGGGACCAGACCTCACTTGGTGGAGAGAGAGGGCAAGGGAAGGATAGCCGGTCCCTTGTGCCATCAAGAAGGCAAAAAAAAAAAAGGCGTTGGGAAAAAGTGGGAAAAGAACGAGATCCGAAGAAAGCATAAGTTAAAGAGAGGGCAGTTTGACTCAACCATTTCCCCGACTGCATGACTATGAGAAAAAGATGGGCTGATTGAACAACAAAAAAGGAACAAAGCACGGCCAAAGAGCATGGAAAAAATAGGCATGTGGGAAGGGCTATGTGTTGACCCCCAACGGGGGACATTGTATGAATCTTTTTGCTTGTGTAGGATTGTGCAGGTGAGTAATGGCTAGAAATGCCTTGAGCRGGATAAGGGCGAGAGGAACTGAGCACCAAGAGGGAAAGGGAAGAGGGACAAAGGGGCTATGAGACCCTTGACATAGAGCCAATTCATGAAAATGACTTTTGCACTTGAGACTTGAAAGTGTGATTGAGAGTGCAATCGTACCAAGGAAAATGTGATGTTGTGTGTGCATGCATATGAGGACCCCGAAAAGACTAAGGGGTCTACTTCAATAAGGTGGGAAACAAATTGTGAGATCCGATTAATGCGTAGAGGTGAGGGGGAGGACGGCCCCGCCGCACCCCGATGACGACATATAGTCAAAATGCTTAGGGAAATGGTGCGTGGCCTAAGGATGACGCTTAGCCTACGCACAAGAGAAGAGAAACGCTCAAAGAACTCCTGGACTGCTTGCGTATTGGAAGGAGCAATTGCTTGAGGAAAAAAAAAAAAAAAATCAGCGTTGCGGAACGACCAGCGAGACTACCACTCGGCGTGAGGGCTGAGCTACATCCCGAATGTCAAAGCTCTCTCGCGCGATGGTCCACCCCCATCCATCTCAAAGCACTAGGTGGGGGTGACCTTGGGACGAATGGCCCGCGCCCTGAGCATGAGTGTGGGCGGACCGAGTCAACTGGGACCCGCAGTGGGGTCGACTAAGGCTCGAAAGTCTACCGGGGTTTGACCCTACAAAAATGGTGGAGGTGCCGGATATGGGGTTAAATTGACCCTTGCGATTCCGATGGGTACGCCCGACGCATTAACGTGTACACAACCCAAGATAAGGAAAATGGACTTGTGTTTGCTCTTTCCCTTGTGAGAAATCAGATTTGAGGATGGCTGGGCGCATCACATGGCCAGGCCTAGAGGTATAACATGCATGCTATGCACTTGATCAGCCGTTCCTTTGAGGAATGGCTCTAGCCCTCCTTCGTCCGGTGCTGGTGTTCGCCAGTCCGGGGAAGCCTTGGGCAAGTTGCGGGTCGACCCTTCCTCTTCGTATGAAAGAAGGGCTCCGGTTACCTGGCAGGCGGTTGGTGCTTGGCTTAGGCCAGGTCCCAATGAAAATCCCATGGCGGAGTGATCCGACCGAATGGGTGCTTTCCCCTTCTTCTTTGAGCCTAGCGGGCTCATGCACTTTGCACTTTTTTTAATGATTGAAGGAACCAACATGAACACAACGGGTCATCAATAAAGAACAATTCCACCCTATGAAAGGACAGACAAGCGAAGAGAAAGGAAATGAAGGGAGTTGCTAGACTCCAAGGAAAACTAGCTCACCCTTGAAGATTCTCACGAGAAGGAACCAACCACTATGTATGAAAGTAGGGGGAGTGACACTCATTGTCATGAGAGAAAATTTGTAAGTTATGGGTAGGAAGTGATGGGTGCACCAAGGGAATGACACTTGTACTATGTGTGTCCCACTTAGGACTTGTGTTTGCATAATGGGATTTGAGCGTCCTGCCTTTCGGAAGGAAAGGATTGGTCTGCACCGACCAGTGCGGGTTGCGAACGTCGTTCTCTTTTGTAAACTACCGTGTGTTCGTATGTGGAGGTCAGGTCACCGAGCTGTCGAACGAGAGTCTGTCACGTCGGTTGATTAGTAACATTCTCGTTCGAGCAGTGACAGACTTCGGCTCAATGATCTGCCGGACGGGGTGTGAAATCTCCTCAGGCGGGGCTTAGCCTATTGGCTGGCAGAGGGAGTACCACTGCATGCGGACAAAGACGGAGCTTCGGAGGCGATTAGTAGCTTCTCGTAGCATGGTTTTGGGAAAGGCTGATTCTTGTCGGACCGATGAAAGTAAATGCCCGGACGGCTGACTTTGTCCCTGTATTTAGGCACTCAGGGTAACCCTTGGTGTCGGTATGGATGTGCACAGCGGCAAGACGGGATGGGGTATTCTGGGTAAGGAGGAAAGGGCGAATGCCTTGCCGAGACCTAGGTACCGCGTTCGCGACGGTTGAGCTGCGCTTGAGGTATGGGATAAAACTTTACCGATAGTACCAGTGGAGAGACCATATTGGGCATGGTCGGTGAGGAGATGACCGGCCCGTATGTGAGGTTGCCTGATTTTCTTTTATGTGTTCCCCCTTTGTAAAAATTGATTGAGATTGGACTGTTGGACGGGACATATTTCTAAGTTTATTCCCCCCCCCCATCTAAGTCCGCACGAGTGAGAGATGATCGGAAGGAAGGAGGATAGAGGTCACTTGGAATGGAACCAAGAGAAAGAATGTGGGCAAATGGATGACCGGCCGAGGGAATTACGGGAAGGAGGTACTTAGGAATGGGGAGGTAAAATAGGGAGACCTTGATGAGGGGTCTGAAATAATTCTCATCTAGGACAAGGGTTAACCTGACCAAAAGGATCGGTTGGTGCCTTTTTATGAAAACAGGGGTCGGGTGCTGAAAACAAGATGGCGCGATGGTAGCCTTCCCCGATCTATACTAGCGGCCCGGAAATGCCAGTAGATGGAAAGGATGGGGTATCGGTCGTCCTCCCATAAAATTGAACGTGGACGGACCTTGAACTAGCGTATCAAATGGTAATGCTGGAAGGAGAGGATGCTTTCCTTTGGATAGAAACAATATGGACTAATGTCAGCTTGACGAGGTTATCACCAAGTTTAATGGATTTGGAATTCCGAGGGACAGTGGAAACCCGGGGGTGGGTCTACTTGTCGCAAGATGGGGAGAAAGATGACACCTGTTTTGCACCATGTTAGCAATGGGACAGGACCCGATGTGGCTTCTAGGGGATGCAGAGGCCTGAACCTCGAAAGGAAGGCAAACTGTTCGCCAACGAGGGATCGCACGAAGTTAGTAGCAGAGTTGTGATGGGAGGATAGAAGGAACTCAAGCCTTCAAGTCTACGGATAACGACTTGGGTACCAGAATTCATAGCTGAGTGGTTTGGGGGGTTTGAGCACATTTTAGAAGTAGTCGACTCCATGAGAAAGGTGCATATAGAGTGTGCCTGGTTGACTGAGGAGTTCTATAGGCTCTCATTGAAATATGGGCCCTTCTACAGAGATAAAGCCGAAGAAGTCATCATCGTCCTAAGAATAGGCAGGTATGACCGCCTAGAGGTAGAGGCGGAGTCTTGGAACGCCATAGTTAGCCGGGAGGCGGCGGCTGCTCCCTCCTACATAGACGACGTCTTTAAACTATTTGAGGTACTGTGATACGACTGAATGAGGCCAAGGGGTCGAATACCGGGAAAAGGCCGAGTATGGAGGGTGTTTGTGAAGAGAGGTGTAACATAAGAAAGGGAGTGTGTACATTAGGCCGTAGATGATGCATAAAGATCGAAACAAGGGGGAAGCGACAGCAACTGGAAAATGAGGGGGGGGTAGAATTGAACGTGTATGAGTTGGGGATAGCGGCAAGAACCAGTGTACGATAAGTAGTGAGGGTTGAAAGACTAAAACACGAAAGGAATGAAATCTCGGTGGGTGCAGCAATTGGACTAAGAAAGCAGGAAATGAGACATTGCGAGATGGCCCGGCGAATGACATTCTGGGAGGATAGACCTCGTGGGATCCTGCTACCAAGAATATTAGAAGGCAAGGCCGAAATAAACCTGTCGGCAAGAAATACGATAGGCAATCCGGTAATGGACTGGGTGGGGGTAGAGTTGGTGGAAGATACGGTGTACCTAGTAGTGAAGTTGGAATGGCGTGCGAGAGGGGAGTTCGGAGGCGTAGACTTGAACCGCCCAGGGCGTGTACATGCGACGGGATCCTTACACCTGTCGGAAGAGGGATGGCGGACCTTTGGGATTGCTTTGGCTTCCGGGGATGACCCCGTACAAATGTTCGAGGGGGCATGGCAAATAACCTGGCGAGAGGGGTTTGAGTTTGCAGATCCGGAACGAGATGACGTGACGACTGAGGTAAAAGTCACCGCGGCAGGGGTTTTTGAGCTGCCAAATGAGGTCGTACGGATGAGTACCACCCTTCCTGCTAAGACGAATGGGAGGCATAGAACGAGTGGAGCAGGCGGTGACTGCCGTAACTAGGCTAAATTTTGACAAAGCATGAATGTATCGAGAATACTATCGGGCCTTCCTAGAGATGGGGCCTTTCGGGGACGAACAAGGGCGCGAGGTGCTTTGCATTCTACGAGCAGCGATGAATACTAGGCCAGGAGTTCCGCAAATAAGTGATGAGACCATGTGGAGATTCGTCCGGCGAGAGGTAGGTCGGAGCGCGACGTACATAGATGATCTCTACCGGCTGTACGAACAGCCAGAGGAGGCTACTGCTCCCAGGGGTATAGAGGGATAGTTGGGGCTAGAAAAGAGAAATGGAAACACGAAGGGCAAGGGAGGCAGTAGGTGGGCGGATTCTGAAGATTGGCTGTAACCTTTTCTATGTGGACTATGCAGGGAATCACCAAGGTAACAATGACAGCAAGACGTGAGCGAATGGAACGTCAGCCCCGTGTGCGAATGGAACGCCAGCCCCGGTACCCCGGACCGCCCTGGAACAACGGTGGACGATCAGAAGTATCCCTCCCGTCGAGTTCTACCTATCGGGGGTTCGACACAGAATGGCGGGCCGTGACTTTGGGAAGGGACGCCGCCTTTATGTTGGTAGAATGTCGGTGGACAGGGATGAGACTCCACTGAGGATCCGGAGACGATCTGTTTTCTAATCTGGAAGTTACCGGGACCATGTATTTGCCTGAGATCGGTTGGCACTCGTTGGGAGTAGAGATAGCACAAGGTCACGAGTTGGCGTCGGTCTTTCGAAGGGCCGCCCAGGCGTTGACCCGGATAGGACAATCGGTCAGGGGAAGAAGGAATGTGGGCTTACTGACCCAGGTGGAAATGGAAGGTTGGAGGGAGTTCAGGGCACCGATCACACCCTTGAGATGCCGAGTGCCCCGTTTTATGATAGACCTCGTCTTCGGAAGCCTCGCGAGGGCGCGAGAGCTGGCAGACTCAACGATAGTCTGGGCAGGCCACTTTCCCTCCCCTACCATTGGGATGTTTTACGATGTCGCTATGGAGCATGGACCGTTCTGGGGAAACAGGGCCCACGAATTGCTAGAAGTTATCCACATCTTGATGTTTTGTGCGCCCCGGCTAGACTGGACAGGGTGCGAATGCATAATCCAAAGGGAAATCGAGATAGGGGAGAATTATCTAACGGGGGTGGCTCAACTATTCGAGGAGCCTACCGAACCAGAAGAGCCGCGAGGGCGAGAGCGGTATTAGCATCCGCAGGCGGGTCAATAGGGCAGATCGAGTATAGTTGGCTGCGTAGGGAAGTTCGTCGATGGAAATAAGAAAGGGAGCTCGGACCTGGATGGCTAAAACCCACTAGAAAAACAAAGAAGAGGGGGGGCAGACTCCTAATGATTGACCATAACCCTGAAGGTAAAAAACGGGAAACGCTGCTTGGGAAGACTTCCCCTAGCAGGATGCCTAACCCGGACTCCCTCGCGTCGGCCGACGGGACAAGGGCAGTACAAACGAGCTTGTAATAAAGGAAGCCCAGTCACGTTCATAGCTTGAATGGGCGGCAGGGCCAGTCGTGGCTCCTCCTTAAGGAAGGGCAATCAGGAAACGGGGATAGGAAAGAAGACTATAAGGATAAGCCAACAGAGTTGGGAGCCTAGGGAACCTGAAACCCTCGCATTGTGTGTGTCCTGGGAATTCTTTGGCTTATGCAGAACTAGGCAAAATGACAACGGAGGAGGAGGCAGATAACCGTAAGAGTGAAGGAGAACCAGGCTTAGAAGGCAGTGCCGCGCAAAGCGAAGGGGGGCAGAAGGACAGAGAATGGATAAATCCGGATGGTACCAAAGGGAACCGGAAGGAAATCTCCACTGGAGAAAGCTCGGGGAAAGCCGGGGGAAGCAGGCAACGGAACCAGGGGACCAAGGAAGGCAGAAATAAGGATAGGACAAGCCCCCGAAACTCAGAAGGGGCCGTGCCTAAGAAAGTAAGGGTCGCGGATACGAGGCGCAGACTAGCCGAGATAGACAAGAGGACCGCGAAATACCAGGCAAGATTGATTGAGGAAATGATGATTGGGAACGAAGAAGGTCCTCTGCAGGAGGAGCCCCGGGACGATTGGAAAGCCAGCCAAGGTGGGACTGGAGAAGGGGATAAAGGTAGTGACCGTAGGGGAACACCGAGCAAGAGAAGGAAAGAGAGAGAGAACTCTCCGGCGTTGGAAGCAGAAAAGGCTACGACTCCGCCAACCATGGATAGTAGGGCTAGCCGCCTGCCGATCACGCCAGCAGTAGCGCGAGGATGCAAAGGACTTTGGAGCCTCAGGGAAAGAGTGTTGGGATGGTTTGACCCGGAAGGAACTATGAAAACCAGGGAGGGACAGAAAACCATCAAGGAAAGTCCAGATAAACATGTGGCAGACGAGGCCTGCAGCTCCGAGGGCGGCCTTAAGAAGATAGTGTCGTTTCTCGCGCGAGCACTAAACAAAAATTAAGGCTATCTGGCGGACGCCAAGAAAAAGCTGACTTTCGATGGAGCAAACATTACGGAGTTTCTAATCGACTACGAGAACCTAGCTGCGTTACTAAAGTGGACCGAGGAGGAAAAGATGGACCACCTAGGACAGCATGTGTCATTAAGTCTTGGACGGGACATAATGGCCATTGTAGTCGCAAGCCGGTCTTGGAAGGAGACCCGGGATGTGATGATGAGGACATACCTAGCGGCAGAGAAAATGGCAATGGAGGCCGACCTAGCGGCAGTTCAGAGGAAGAACTTCGCAACGTACAATGATTTGCTACGGGAATTTACTCGAGTAGCACTAAGGATCCCCGGGATCACGGACCGGATAATGAGCAAATATTTCCTCAGGCAGTTCTCCGAGTTCGACAAAGACAAGATTCTGTCAGCTTACCAACAGACGAGCAAGTTCGTAAACACGCGGGATGTTGATTTTATCATGGTAACGGATCTGGCTGAGAAAACGGTATTAACGGAGACGTTGGCCTTGCTCAAGGAAGGAGAGGTCATAGATCTGACCGGTAGGACGGGCGACAAGGTAAAGAAGGGGATTGAAAGTCTGCATGAACGGGTGCACGGGGTCGACAATAAGATTGAAAGGATGGAAGGCGCGCTACTGGTTGTGCAAGCGCAAGTATCCTGACCTACTCTCCCTCCCCAGAAAGCAGTGGTCCCGCCAGGTGTAGCAAACTGGGGATTCGGACGGAGAGATCCTGCTAACGAGCAATGCAAGTACAGCACCGCGATAGGACATTATGTGCGCGCATGCCCAAAGCTCAACCATGATATTCTGAAAAGAAGGTGTACCAGGTCATTAAAGGGGGAGATATTTGGACCACAAGGGGAACGGGTGAACTGGAACTCACGAGGAGGGATGCGGCGAACCATTATCATGCTCAACGGGTTAGAAATAACAGCCGTAGAAGCCGAACCGGTGGGTGAGATCATCTGGGATCAACTCTGGGGGCGCGGACCGCAGACCAACTTTATTTTTGAAAGCGACGGACATGATAAGGTGAACGCAACCACTCGACTGGGAACGGCCGGGAGAAGGATTAACCGTGACACCATTATGGAGGAGGTCGCTGGAAGCTCCGAACCCCAGGCAGAGCCTGAGGCCGAGGAACCAGAGAAAGTCTATGGGAAGCCTAGGGAAGAGGAGCCTGCGGACAAGGCTACCGCCGCTAAGAAGAAGTTTAGGTATCAAATCCCGATCTTGACCTTGTCTGAGCTCGACGACACTATTAGCAAATTCCTAGGAACCATGGTGTCAGTGTCTTTTCAGACCATGCTGCAGGCTAGCCCTAGGTTGCTCAAAGGGCTCAGACAACTGTTGACTCGGAGGCGAGTAGAAATAGGCGACAGCCCCGAATTACCAGAAGGGGAGAGGGAGGAGGAAGCTCCGCAAGAAGTGGCTAACCTTCAGAGGAGTCATAGGGACTTGAAGGATCTCGAAAAGGCCTTTGCAGACATTCGCTTGAGTTTGCCTGACTGAGAGGGCGGCGAAGTCATGAGATCACCACCCGGGACGAAGCTTAGCTTTCATGCGTTACCCGTAGGAAAATTGAAAATCCAGATCGGGAGTTATCACACCGACGCATTAGTAGACGGGGGAGCAGCAATCACTCTCATAAGGAGAAATTTCGCAATGATCACGAGATGTACGGTAAACAAGGAAGTAACAGGGAGCATCTGGGGAGCTGGCGGGGAAATCCCGTTCGCTGGGTACGTCACGAAGTGTGCTGTGAAGGCAGGCGTCAGAGAATCGATCTGGTCGTTTCAACGGATGACCGTAATGGAGGAAATGAACCACGACATAATCCTCGGGAGACCGTGGTGCGCGAACGTAGAGATGATAGGCCTGCACTTGCACGATGGCTCGTACATGGTAGACATAGAGGACCCTGTGACCGGCCGGGAAGAGCTCCTCCGACTCCTTGGAACGGGAGGAGACCCCCCGAAGGGAAAATTGGCAACATGGTCGCCGTCGTTCGAGGATAGCACGCGAAAAGGGGCTTTCGCACGGATGAAGGGTATGAGAGAAAGGATAGAAATCATGATTGAGGAAGCATTCAACAAGAAGGAATGGATCAAGATGGGCCTGCCCTAGAAGAAGAGGAGGCAGGAGGACGAAGTCCTAGGTGTTATGGTAGCGGAAAAGGAGTCAAAGGTCGAACTTGGTGCTAGCCTGCCCTAACGGAAAGAAGTACGCATAGACGTGCCGGAAATCGCACTCTAGATCCCCGATTTATTGCAACTCATCGAGGCCCTCAGATACCACAAGGTAGGAGTGGATTCGACAGCCTTGGCCAAGTTCGAAAGAGAGTTGCAAAAGGGATATTGCCTGAATGAGAAAGTAGTTAGTATTCAACCACGAGTCGTAGAGGTGGCGGGGGCAATTCCGACTGTTCATTTTTTAGGAGAAAGATCCCGGAAGGTGTTCGAAAGTACAAGCCGGTAGGAAAGAAAGCAAAACCGGTCTCGATCCTGCTAGAGACATCAAAGGAAGAGGCTATGGAGAAGGAGGAAGAGGTCCTTTGAGTGATCCGAGGAAGACGGGCGACGGAAGGACATCGGATACCAGATGAGGTAGCGGACACAATGAAAATAGGGATAAATGGGTTCTTAACGGAAGAAGAAACCCGCCTGATCAAAAGGACCTGCCAGGAATTTCACCTGGCATTTGCCTTTAGTGATCACCAGAAGGGACGACTGAATGCGAAGTTGATCCTTCCGGTCAGAATCCACACGGCAGAACATGAGTGCTGGAATAACAAAGGGTCATCCTATGAATTTGGGATAACAGGAGAAGTAACAGACCTCCTCCGAGCGAAGATGGACTCCTTCGTGGTGGAGCCTACGACATCGCCACACACAAATCGGTGGTTCGTCTTTCGAAAGCCTAACAAGACACTAAGGTGGATTCAGGACCTTCAAAAGTTGAATGCGGTAACCATCCGGGATGCTAGCTCGCTACCTCGGGCTGACTTATTAGCAGAATCGCACGCCGGCCGGAGCATTTACTCCCTGATAGTACTCAGGGTACGACTAGCTTCCATTGGATGTTCGGGACAGGCCATACACCGCTATGCACACCCCCGTAGGCCAGCTACAAATGCAAGTGACACCTATGGGATTCACAAACGCGGTGGCCGAAGCGCAACGCAGGATGCTTGCCGTGGCCGGGGACATGTTCCCAGAAAAATGTGAATCTTACATCGATGACAATCCGATCAAAGGCGCGCAGGAAAAGGACGAGACGGAAGTCCAGCCAGGAATCGGATGTTTTGTGTAGGACCACCTGCAGGACATCAAGGACCTACTCCGTCGGTTCCTAGTATAGAACATTACGGCTAGTGGACCAAAGAGTATCCTAGCGGTACCGGAGGTAACTATACTAGGATTTCGTTGTGGTGCTTACGGCAGGAAGCCGGATCCGGCAAAGACCGACAAAATATCACAGTGGGCGACACCACTGCGCACGACGACGGAGGTAAGGGCATTCCTAGGCGTAGTCGGTTTTTGGAGGATCTTCATTAAGAACTTTGCCAAGATTATTGAGCCTATCCAAGCTATGATCAGGGAAGAAGGAGCCATGGATTGGACGGAGGAGCGAGACGGAGCTGTCCAAAGGCTCAAGGACATATTGACATCTGAGACAGTCGCCCTGTCCGCGCCTTGTTTTAATGACGAAGTGGGACGACCCTTCATCCTAGAGACGGATGGAGGACCTTTGGCCATAGGAGGTGTGTTGATTCAAAGAGATGAGGGAGGAAAAGAGAGGCCGATTAGGTTCGGAAGTAGAACCCTGGACTCCGCAGAACGACGGTACTCGCAATTCAAGAAGGGAGTCCTAGCCATCCTGCATTGCTTTAAGACCTTCCAGGCCTACCTATTTGGGAGGCGGTTCATCTTAAGGATCGATCCGACGAATGTTGCTGGGGCTCTAAAAAATTATAGGCCTATAGATCCGACGGTAGGGAGATGGGTAAGATTCATCTGGCAATTCGATTACAAAATCGAACGGATTGCTGGAATCCGCAACAAGGGAGATGGGCTGAGTCGGGTTTGCATCACTCTCGAAAGGATGGAGGATGCAGAGCCCATAGACGCCTTCCTCGAATACGAAGGAGGAACTCTTGCGGTGGACAACGAAATGATAAGCGGAGAATGCACATCGAGAGAACTATTGATCCAGACTTTGGAGAAGGGGGCACCTGCCGTAGTAGCAGAACTGACAGAAGGACCAGTCACCACTCGAGGACACAGAGAAGAAAATGACTCATGGGGAGCGATAGTAGGACCGAAAGAGGAGCTAATAGCAATGGCAGTCGAAGGAGGCCGGGAAGCAGTGATGAGCTTAGTGAAATTTTGGGAAAGGAAAAAGTTGCAATGGGTGGTAAATCAGATGCAAGAAGGAAAGGATGAGGGCAAGGAAGGAGAGAAGTTTTTCTATGTCCAATCATACGAAGGGCTCTTTCGAGAGATCCGTTTGTTGTTGGTAGGAAACAAACAGCCTACGGAAGTCAGTATTAAGGCAAAAGAAGAAGCCGAAAGGTATGTCCTAAGGGGCGGACATTTGTTCCGAAGGGAGGAAGGTGCTATGCCAAGAAGGGTTGTGTGCAGAAGATCTAGGCAAGTAGACGTTATCCAGGCAATGCACGACCGGTTAGCTGGAGGTCATCGGTCGTCCAAAGGAACACTTGCAAAGATAACGTCGCTCTATTATTGGCCAGGCATGACAGGCATGGTCGCCATATACTGCCAGACTTGCCTTATTTGCCAAGAACGAAGCTCGGGACGAGTCTTCGAGCCGCTTAGACCAACGCGGGTGCTAGGGCCGGGACATCTGGTCCACCTCGACCTTGCGGTCATGCCTGTATCAATGGATGGGTACAGGTATATCCTGGATGCGCGAGACAACTTGAGTGGGTTCGTGGAGGCAGTCGCCCTCAAGAAAAAGACAGGGAGGAGTGTGACGGACTGGATATAAGACTTCTACTTAAGGCATCCGTTCGTCAGGAGGTTTATAGCAGACAATGAGACGGAATTTGTGAACCAAGAAGTATTGGGGATGCTTAAGAGACTCTGCGTACCGATCAAACTCATCGAGTCATATCACCATGAGGCCAATGCACCTGTGGAAAGTGGGCACCGAACCTTGAAGAACACGATTGCAAAGCTCGCAGCAGACCATCTGGGGAACTGGCCTAGGTATCTTAAGCAGACTGTCTTTGCAGAGAATATGACTCCTAAAAGGACAACAAGATGTATCCCGACAGAGCTTTGGTACGGAAGAGAGATCGACTTTCCTGTGAAAGCCTTGGTACCTACCTGGAGTAGGTTAGATGATGATCCGCAAATGACCACTAAAGAGTTAATCGAGGCAAGATGTCAACAAATCCTTAAGGGGAGGTCATGGAAGACATCGCCAGCCGGGTGCTGGACAACAGAATGAGGGACAAAGCAAGGTGAGACCAAGTTAAGAATGTCAGAAAAGAACCACTTCAGGTGGGGGAGATGGTATTGCTAAGGAACTCGACACTAGAAAGTACTTGGTCGGGACAGTTGGGAAGGAGGTTCAAAGGGCCCTACCGGGTCGCCAAGCGGGTGAGACTGAACACCTTCGAACTGGAAGATTTGGATGAAACTGGATTGAAAGGGCCCTTCCCAGAGCAACAACTGGTCAGGTTTCTAAGTCGGGACCCAGTGGAACAATGGCTTCAAGAGGCCGAAGATAAGGAAACAGAGGAGCCACAAGCTAAAGACTGACCACAACCTTGCCCACACTATGGTTTGTCTCTAACCATGTTCGTGGGACTGCCATTTTTTTTTGGGACTGGCACTTTGGCTTGGACTGACTGAGGTTGAAAGACAGCATGACTCGGGGGTTTGCAATATCTGGCTTGTGTGACAACGAGAAGGGATGTTTGGGGCACTGTACCATAGTTTTTTACGGGAAAAAAATGGGGTCATCACAAACGACGCATTCGCATGTATAAAAGGGGCGTGATGCGAGGGGTACTGGGTGCATTTTGGGAATGTCTACCGGCCTAAGGGGGGGGAGGCGCGAGTGTGTGAGGGACATTGCGGGTATTGTTTTGCTATACAGAGCTTAAGAGTAAAACGAGAAAAAACAAAAATGGAATTCGACAACGAGAACGACAGCGGGGCAATCAACAGGCCTACCGGAGGGGAAGAAGCTGGACCAAACCAAGGGAGGAGGACAACGAAGAGAAAATTGTACATTGGGCTCATGTGCGGGCCAGTGGTAGGCAGGGGTGGAAGGAAATACTTGTGTAGAAAACCCTCACCCCTCCGCAAGGGAGAAGGTATAGAAATATCATCTGACAGTGAGGGCGAAAAGGGAAGGGCAAATGTGGAAGAAAGAGGCAACACAGAAATGGATGATAAGGCTCGGGTCTCTAACGAGGAAGGGGCCAACAGGGGCAAACCACGTGAGACTTGGCATGGGGAAAGCGAGGGGGGACAAGGTATGCGCGACGAACGTGAGGAGGACGAGGAGAAAAGGGAGAGCCCGCTTGAAGGACGAAGCGGTCACGGCAGTTGCGAGGGGTATGGGACGGGGACAGAGATCCCTTTTACCTACGATGCAAAGAACCTTGCTGGTGAGTATAGCCCCATACAGACTGAAGACGAGGGGGATGAGGAGGAGGATGTCCGAGAAGTCATAGAAATCAGCAGCTGGGATGAGAGGGATGAGATCTCAAGGCCTAGGGAAGAGGGGCGGCCTCTGATGCACCAACCGGGCGATGGGGCTTTCAGATGGGAGAACGAGTTCGGGCCCACGCCCAGTCATTGGTTATTACTGTGAGAAATGGAATGAATGGTACATTAATGTGAGAAATGAAATGGATGGTACATTATTGGGAGAAATGGAATGAATGATATATTACTATGAGAAATGGAAGAGAGAGAACAACACGCAAAAAATGAGATGACCACCTTCTAACCTCCAAGACAGAAATGAGATCTGTAACCTCGAGGCCCACCSCCTCGGGCACTAACATTGAGAATGAAAAAGAATGACCCTTACCAGACTGTTCGACTTGAGAATGGAAAAGAATGTCCCTAACCCGGCTGTTCGACTTGAGAATGGAAAGGAATGGTCCTAACCAGGCTGTTCGACTTGAGAATGGAAAAGAATGACCCTAACCAGGCTGTTCGACTTGAGAATGGATAAGAATGACCCTAACCAGGTTGTTCGGGAATGACCCCTGACAAGAGTCATTCCTTTTGAAATAGGCACTTGGGTCCCCTGCATATTTGATTGAGAAAGGTTGATTGAGGATGAGATGGAATGAGCAATAGGAGATGGAAAAGGCCGGTGGGTCGGTCATTGAAATAGCCAATGGGATGAATGAGAGAGATGGAAAAGGTCGGTGGGTCGGTCATTGAAATAGCCA
>BFEA01000160.1:562824-578939 GCA_003427395.1 Chara braunii | reverse complement strand
TCTTATACACATCTAGATGTGTATAAGAGACAGGTGCTGCGGCTGAAAAAAAGAAAAAAAAAAGGACACAACCGCCTTAATGAAACCTCCGCCCTGAGTTACGAACGCCTTTTCGAACTCAGGCCCTGACAAAGACGCCGATGCCTGTTTTTTCTGCCCATTGCAAACTCCCATGTGACATAAACGTACTTTCCCCCCCCAAAAAAGAAGATTGCTACACGTGAAGTCCCTGTGCGAATGAGCAATGGCATCATCAGATTGTCGAGGACCTTCTGACTACGCATTTGTGGACTCCAAGTCGAGACTTTCTTCTTCTTGTTGTTCTTGTTTTTTTTTTTTTTTTTTTTTTTTTTTTTGGTGAGTGTAACAGGTGTTATGAGGTTCTTACTACTATCTGCTGTATCCAGTGGATAACCACTGTGACAGTTAAATACGTTGAAATAACCACACCCATGGGCTATTCTATGTGGTTTGTAACTTTGTGCTACTAGTATTGCCATGGCTATTCACTGTGGTTGTTGCTATTTTGGTTCCCATGACTATTCACTGTGGTTGTTGCTATTACCATTCCCATGACTTCCTTACCCTGCTATAGACTCTTGTCACGATTCTCATGCTACTCTGTCCATTCAACGTAGTACTAGTCATAATTAGTTGTAAGAGTAGCAACAGTGGCAGTTGTACTAGAATCGGTTGTAGTAGCAGCAACAGTGGTCGTTGTCCTAGTAGTCGTAGTAATAGAGAGCGGCAGCATCAGTAGCAGTGGTAGTGGTAACAACAGCAGTAACAGTTGCAGTAGCAGCACCAGCAGCAGTAGCAGTAGTAGTAGTAGTAGTAGTAACATCACTTAGTAGGAGTAATAGTAGTAGTAGAAAGCCGCAGCAGCGGCAGTAGTAGTGGTGGTGGTAGTAGTAGTAGTAGTAGTAGTAGTAGCAGTAGCAATAGCGGTAGCAGCAGTAGCAGCAGTACTTAGTAGTGGTATTAGTACTCGTAACATTACTAATACAAGTAGTAGTAGCAGTAGCAGTACCTAGTAGTAGTCGTCGTAGTAGTAGTAGCAGTAGCAGTACTAGTATTAGGGTGGTAGTAGTAGTATGTACTACTAGTAGGGTTGAGCATATAGCCAAGGAGGAGGCTATTGACCCTCTCTGTCCCGAATCGCTTGAAGCGACGTAGTGTTTGCCATGCATTTTGAAAATAACCATTTGTATAGAAGCTGTCTCTTATACACATCTAGATGTGTATAAGAGACAGGGGCAGGAGGCTATTGACCCTCTTTGTCCCGGGGCCAGGAGGCTATTGACCCTCTATGTCCCGACCCGCTCGAACCGACGGAGTGTTTGTCATGCATTTTAAAAATAACCATTTGTATAGAAGTTGACAGTTAGAGTTACTGCCGCCGGTTACTGGGCTTCCATTTGAAGCTTATGTAACTTCTCCTTTTCACCTTCCAGAATAGAGGAGAAGTAAAAGCACCGTGAGATGTGAAGCTACCCTTGGTGAGTCCTCTCTCCGAATAGCCAAACAACATCAATAAAACGCCAATACCAAGCGGCAGCTTCAAACCCGAAATGGTATCTTCAAGTAAAATGACCCATGTACGGACGAACACAACAGATAATAAGAAAAATGGTTCCTATGATGACATGAAAGCCAAGGTATCCAATAGCTAGAAAGAATGTAGAGCTATATATCCCATTAGCCATGGTAAAAGGAGCTTCTACATATTCCATTCCTTGATCCGATTTCAATTGCTGTCCATTTCGTGGGCAACGACCATGTCACGTCCTACGGCGTTTATAGGACGATGAGGCGTTATCTGCTGAGAAGCCTCCCCATAATCGAGTTGCTATGGTGAGTTGTATAACGGGAAACTGTCACGTACGGTGCGTTAGCTAGGTCCCTCATCGAATCGCCCCCAAAAAACTCACAGCTCCAGGCACAAGTGCAGCAAGACATGCTCACTCACGAAACTGGTGCGCTTTTTTTCGATTTATTCGATTCGAAAAATAACATGGTTTATTTTTTTCTGCCTTGTTTCTTGAGACTCGTTTGACACAGCAATGAGTGTACCACTTTCATTGGTGTCAGGCGGGTACTAGCTACTACTGCAGATACCGTCTTGACGCACCATCATTATGGTTGTACCGACTGGAAAGATGATTTTTATACATTGATTATTATGGTGCGTTGTGCTCGGGGACAGCAGCGGTAAGGCTGACGGGAAAGACAATCTGGAGAAGGAGGATGTATTGTCCCTCTAATCTGTCCTCTACTACTACAACTACGACTGCAGCTCTACCATCTTCACCGCAACAAAACACACAGTCATTACAGCTGTACCTTGGGGCAAATTTCAGTCTCGAATGTTGCATCTTGTATAATCGCGGTATGGAGTTTTAAACCTTCAAAGCGGAGGGGGGGGGGTGGGAGCACCGAAAAAAAAAAACCGGAAGTAGAACCGGCAAAAGGATTTCTATGACGAATACACGGACAGGGTTGAACCTTGTCCTTAAATATTGCTCCCTACATGCATATTTACGTAGACAATGCTGGAAGACAATTGCTTGTCTTGAATGTCTTCGTAAATATGCATGGAGTCACTTGGACCATACCGATTCCGAAACCCTTCTTCTCAAAATGAGCAAAGGACTTTGACAGGCTTGAACCATAACAATTGGCTAACCTTTCTCTTCAAATGAACAAAGAACCTGAAAATGGCCGTGGCCAATGGGCATGGTGATCTTGTCAGCATAAGACATATTGGCAACAACCTGATACAGCAGTCGAGTCTGTTGCCTCTGAATCCCAAACAACAAAAAACTGCTTTCGTACATTCCCCCCTGTGGTCAACGACATACCACGAATGTCAGTATATGATCTGCCTGCAACGGCTCCTGATAGTGGGGTCGTGTTTATTCCAGGTGCGGCGTGCCTGAAACCACTCCTGATAGTGGGGTCACGTTTATTCCAGGTGCGGCGTGCAAGCTGCAACTATGTCATAGAAGACAATAATTGACATTCACGGCTTCTCATGGAGATAATTTCTGTAGCATCCCCAATGACACACAGGTCACCACATGGATGTCCCACTGTTGCTTGTTTTCATCTATCAACGAAGAGTCTCCCTCTGCATCACCTAAATGTTTTTTGACATATACAAGCAGGGCCAGCCCTTCACTGTCATGGACCAGGCCACACACATTTTCGACTAGCCCACATTTTCAAGGATCCACCCCAAAAGGGCAATCAATTTCATGGGTTGTCTGGAGTTACTTGCATGGGTACGGACTCTTAGGCGGGGACCAACTGTGGAAGAAGGAGATTGGGTCGTGCTAAGAGGAGACGCAACTCGAGTGAGTCATGTAATAACAGTTAGACTAGGCGAGGTGCTGATAAACTGGTTTTACCGAACACAACAAAACCACTTGATCAAAGGGGTGCCGGATGAAGTTTTCTGGATTGATGATAAGATCCTCCACAGAGTGAGAGTCCTAAGTGTAAACGAATCCTGGGTGGCATTTTGGCCAGAAATGCCAATCCAGGATCTTACCATGGACATAGCAGAATGGAGATGGAGGATCCCGTCACGAAATGGAAAACCCAGATACCGGCACCTCCATACACTAAGTGTTAAAGCGACCTATAGGATGCTTCGAACTAGAATAAATCTTAGGGATCGCATCATTGATCGTTGGGCAAGGCGCCTCAATGTTCCAATAGAGCACCTGAGACCCATCAAATGGTTCAGGGAKGTGAAAAATAAACCCGCTATATCTGCGTCGCTCCAATGGCAGATCAACCATCGTTGTCTTCCAATGAATGCATGGCTCATTGATCATACCCACTTGGAACAGAAAGGGATGACTCTCCCTTGGTGCCATGCATGTAACAGAGGTTTCCCCTCTCGGAAGATCAACGAGACAATAGAACACCTTTTCCTGCAGTGCCCGGCCTCGATTCTTACATGGCGAGGATGGGTCCGGATCTGGAATTGTTTAGACACAAATAGGGACTGGCCATGGGAATGGAGGGCCCTGCTAACCGGTCACTGGACTGCCCAATCCTCAACTTTTACATCCAACCTTTTTCGGATAGGGAGGGAAGCCGTGCTATGGGCCATTTGGCGACGCAGATGCATCCGGGTGCTTGAAAATGCCCACGTCGAAAATGGGAAATGTCAGACATGATCAGGGACAGGATTGAAACTGTAATCAGAGCACAATGGAAGAAGAAGGTACAAGAGATGAGAGCCCTTACAAAAAGAGCTGACATTACCCAAAAACTGAAAAAATTCTGCATGGAATGGCTGGGGGGGGAACAAGGGGGACAGATTGCATGGATACAATGGGATGGGTGGCTGTTGGATGGCAATGATCGCCTGGATGACTCTCAGAAGGAGTATCGATTGCATTTCCATAAATGGACTGAAATCCCCAGTGACATCCCACTCCCTCCGGCCTCTGAATTCCCGGACCTTTTCCCCCTTCCTCATAACACCTTAGTGGACTTAAGCTGGTTTGGGCACGATACTGGGATGCCCCCCCAGCACAATCAGAGTGGGACCGGTCAGGATGCAGGAACGGAATAGGAGGACTAGGTCTCTGCCCAGTTGCCCCCTGGATGCAGAACCTGACTCCTCATCCCCCCCTTGCACTTGCTCGGTCTTCTTAAAGATAAGGCTGGGAGGACAGGCTCTGATGTCTAAGAACATATTCCAATCTTCATTCAAAAGCCGAGGGTGGAAGGAGTCAGTATGTAGCAGTAGAAATCTGGCACCAAAATCAGGGTAAAGAGGCTCCCCCGCTGCTCAGTCAATCCCCTGGTTTCCAGGGTAATCAATGCTGGCAGGATTTTCCTCCAGTTTTTCTGATGTGGCCTGATGTATTCCAATTGTATCAGGGACGCTGGACCCGTTTTCCAGCAGGTGATGCTCCCCACCAATAGATGGAGCCTCTCCCCAGGTGCTAGCGGTGACTGCTCTTATCAGCATCGCTAGCACTGGAGGGACTGTTAAAAAAAAAAAAAAAAAAAAAAAAGACGACTTAGGGAAAATTGATCAACAAAATCCTCTAGGCTCTTCCTTTTTTTTTCTTCTTCCTCCCTTGTTTATCTAGTTGTTTAAAGGTGTGTAGAAAGAGAACCTATATTTTATGAAAATCTATGCCCATTGCCCATTATATAGGCGCTGCTGCATATCAAGCGGACACGTCTGAAGTTGAGCTCCAGAACCTTGGTGAAGCCACAATACTCGTTCACAAACATGACTTGTACTCGGCGACTCGCATCCACCAATCTGCCTCCCCTCGCCCTCACTTGTCGAACCAAAGACCTTGGTCGCAAGAGGATGAGCTCCAAGGAATTGTGATCCATGATATGACGAATGAGGTCAGCGGCGGCGGCAGCCACATGTAACAGTTACTTCTTTGATGGCGACCTCGGGCGTGCTCTGTGTTGCCTTGGGTCAGGCCAGCTCACCCCTTGATACTAGGACGACACGAGGAGGGCACAAAACACGGGTATCGTGAGTGATGGTATGTACAGCCTACAGTCTGAGCTGCTTGCCTACATGACAGCCTACAGTGAGTGATGGTATGCACCGGTATCGTGACAGTAGTTATGATGATACTGCGACTGGTTTCCCCCAGTGGGAACACATGTAACAATATCAATGTACAATTGTCATTTGGGGACGGTGGGCAGAATGCCATGATGACGTCTTTTACCCAGTGGTGGACTTCAAAATTCCACGATGAGAAGGAACGGGCTGGGTTGTAATCACGAGCTTGGTCCCCCCACCAGAACTAAAAAAAAAAAAAAAACGGTGTTCAATTCTTACTCGTGGAGGGTCTAATGGAAACCACCATGATTTCCTTTTTTTTTTTTTTTTTTTTTTTTTTTTTTTTTGGGAAAACAACCCGAGTAAATGCTAGGGGTGCTGATAAGAGCAGACACCGCCAACATACTCGGGGAGACTCCGTCTATTGGTGGGGAGCAACACCTGCTGGAAACCGGGTCCAGCATCCCTTGACATTTAGAATTGAGTGGTCTGTAAACAAACAGGGCTCAAGCGAACATGCCATGTGTCCATCGTACTAAAAACATGAGTGGTCACCTAAAGCGACACGTAGGCACAGTCCATTGACTGATGAGCAGCATTGATTACCCTCAATCGAGGGGATTAACTGCCCATCAAAATCCAAATCAGATCCCTACTCTGAAACCCTCATCAACTGCCAAAAAACCCTTGCAGCACCATGAGGAGGAGAGGCATTCGGAATAGGAAATCTTTAGTTGCAATAACAATTTAAAACGACACATACTCGTCAAGAGGACTCTCAGGGAGTCTCAGGGTGTAATGTCCTGTCCTCGGGTAGCTCAGTAGGTTTCATGCCTGAGAGTCCGGTTGATGTAGCTCAGTGGTTAGAGCACCGGTTGGAAATGCGCATTGTGGTATGAGGTTGCGGGTTCAAAACTCAATTGCAGCCTCGCGCATGGACACCGGCAGGGCGTTAGTTTGACGCACGGCTGGACACACACCGCCTTGGGCTGACGCAGGTAAGCTATTACAGACACTGCCTGTGCACCACCCA
Source organism: Chara braunii (assembly GCA_003427395.1). Taxonomy (NCBI): domain Eukaryota; kingdom Viridiplantae; phylum Streptophyta; class Charophyceae; order Charales; family Characeae; genus Chara; species Chara braunii. The sequence continues at coordinate 572,346 of BFEA01000160.1, read as the reverse complement.
AGGGTTAGTCCGGGTTGCTATATGTTGGCTTCTACCCACGCGGGTTACTGGAGGACATTGGCTACTGGTTGCCCTGTTGATCTCCCCCATCATCTGTCCCCCATCCTCTGTCTCATACATGGTGGGCTATCCTAGTTTCATACAACACATCCTAGGTTCGAGTCTGGCATAGTTGTCATACACATATATATACTCACAGGTCACACGGTTCTCGCAACCTATACGCCTTGTGTTATGACATAGATAGACACATCTGCATACTAGTGGTACGACATATGTGCATACTAGTAGAATCGGGTGGGGGAGAGTGATTCCTGTCATGGGCTCGTCATGGGTTCAGGCCAGGCTACGAGGAGTCTACTCTGGTCCATGCGAACACTTGGCTGTGATTCCGTTCGTCGGTATAGACTGATAGTGATACCGATTGTGCCTGACGTCCGAAGTCCCCGAGTAACACGGCTTGCACAACTAGGCTTCCACTGGGGCTGGGTAGAGACCGTAGAGGTACGACTGTCCTGTGACGCGCCAGCCTCCAGACCTGCGCCATCTTCCACCCCGCCCCGAGTAACAAGGCTTGCGCGACGAGGCTTCCATTAGGGCTGGGTAGAGGTAGGACCTGCGCCATCTTCCAACGCCCCCCCCCCCCTTTCTCGAATTTTGGAGTTCTTGCAAATAGGCCAACGGGGCCTCTTTTTGTATTTTCCATGAATTAATGTGCATTGTTCGTAATCAGGGAGGCCCGTCCTTCTCAGGACCTTCGTCAATTTTTTGGATCGACTTTTGGAATTTCATCTTTTCGCAATTTGGGAAATACATGGGAAGTACGCGCGCCTTAGCAAGCGCTCTAGGAATTTGGTTCGACGGTTAGGAATTCCGGAATGAGCGGAACATGACGTGTCCTTTCTTGTGCATGAATGTTCTCGATTTCATCTTGGAAAGCTCTGGGAATTTTCATTGGAATCTGAATAGGTATAGCGCTCGCTCTACCCGCGGATATGGTACTTTTCAATTTTAAATTAGTTGTAAGCCTGTAACTGTTTCGGTGCCCTTTTTGCTTCCGCGTCGGTGCCAGGCATGCGAATCTTCCCTCCCCGCTTCCCTCGCTACCTTTGACACTCTCTTCTTCGCGCTCTCACTCCTTCTCTCTCTGTAACTGTTTTCCATCTCTCCCTCGCCTTGTGCGCCTTTTCTCTTTCCTTCTTCTTCCCGCTCTAAACCCTGTGTCGGAATACCTTGACGATTTCCTCCTCTTCCCCTCTAGCCAAGGAGACGCGTCATGTAAGAAGGATATTCGTGTTACACGACGATTCTGATTGGCTACGATTGGGCTCCGAAGGATTGACATGGCTTTCGACGGGCGATTATCCCCGAACTTCCCCCTACCCCTCCCTACCTCAGTCCTAACCCTTCCTAGCGTCTATCTCCTTTTCTGCAGCAATAAATTCCGCAAGCGCTCTTGAAAATCTCTCTCTCAACTCATCTGCCAGCTTCCGGGAAGCAGTGGCTAAATGGTTTGTGTGAAGGGCGAGTCGAAGAATCCTGACGGGCTGACTTTAGTCTTGTCGGCTGTGCGCTGGATCGCCCGTCGGATTGTGGGATCCGGGCCAGACCGTGCAGAGACTAAGTTGGCGGGGTGACGATCGCTACGGTGGATTAGCACGTGACGGTCGGGATCGTCAGTGCTCGTGAGAGGTTCGAATCGGGAATTGAGTGAATGCATGGCCTGGGGCCATGGCGGAAGCGCCTCTTTTTGTCCCAAAATCTGTATCTTCGAACATGAGTTCTGATCACTCGGCTTCTAAGCCGGAATTTCCCTTGACAAGATCGTCGGACATTCTGTGATTGCTTTCTACTCTTTCCTCCCCTCTGATCTGCGTCTATTCTCCCTCACTCTCTCCTTCTCTTATGTTTGTTATAATGAACGAATTATAGTAACTTTGCTTCTCTCACTTTGATATGTGCATGCAGTGGGTCGTATTAGAGAGCTTGTTGTAACATGACTGGGATGATGATTGGCTGATCGACTGGATGATCTGGCTGCGTTAGGAGAAATGAGGTAGGGTTGGGAGGCAGTCTGGCCGTCGCGCATCAGGGTACCCACTAGCTGGTTGAGCTGGAATAGTACCAGGAAGGTGTCCCCTCCGATATCAGAATAGGAGGGAGTCATGAGGCCGCACCTGGCGGGGGGTTGTGGTCCATGATTGGCGCCAGTGGAATACCACCAACTAAGGAACAAACCTCCCCATGAGAACTTCCAAATCGGTTGCCAGTAATAATACTGGGTAGGTTGCCTACTGGGAAGTCTCCCTCTGGCGCTCCAATGACAGTACCCACCTGGGTCGATACCTGACCTCTATAACAACCTGGGCTTTTCATTTAAAAAAAATTTAAAAAAAACGTTTCCTGCCCGAGTGGTATGTGGGTTCAAAACCCACTGCCATCACTTTCAGTAGCCTGAGGATAGCCAAAGCCAGTCAAGGGGCTGGTCAGCTCGCTGGGGTGAGTTGCGCCGCCCTGTAACCCGTGGTTGTGCGGGACCATGTGGGGCTGGTAGGAAGGGGCTGCATCACCATGTGCCACTACGTGTGTGGCGAAGAGCCTACTCAGGTCCTCCTGTAGCTGATTGAGACGTACCCAAGAATTCTGAATCAGTGGTTGAATTCTCAGTCAGAATCATCAAAGCTGCCATCCGCAGCTCGATCATGATGCCTATCAGGGTTGAGATCCTCGATCTCATCACTATACTTCATGAGGCTTGAACTCTTTCTTCTACTGAAGTTACTTGGGGAAACTATGCGGGAGTCACAAAAACGAGTTATAATTGCTCTATGGGCCAAGATACAGTTTCGGATTGCAGTTTGGGCAATGTATACAACCCAGCTTTCTGGCCAGGTAGGGTGCCCAAAGTGCAATTGCAAACTGTATCTTGCCCCATAGTGCAATTATAACTGGTTTTTGTGACTCTACTGAAGTTACCCCTTCTGCAGCTCCATGGGACAATGGAGCCCCGGGCAGAGAAGAGGAAAGGCCACAGCCCTAGTAAAATAACAAACAGCAATCTGTGTGTTAAAAGATGTATCAATGGGACACTAGACCCGGTTTCCAGCAGGTGCCGCTCCCCACCAATAGATGGAGCAGCCCGACAGTGAAACACTGAAACCCTCAATTCCGACGGTTCTCTTACCACCGCCGGGATAGAGGGCGTACACAAGGGCTATTCTCCAAAAAAAAAAAAAAAAAAAAAAAAGTTTCCCCTTCTTTTTCTTTTTTTTTCTGGGAAAAAAAAACAGCCACCCGGGGGGCTGCTACTGGGGGTGATATGAGCAGCCTCCAATACCAGACCCTTTCGGGGAAAGCTCCGGTCCATTGGTGGGGAGCGGCACCTGCTGGAAAACGGGTCCAGCACCCCACACCAGAACTTAGAAATGAGTAAAACAAGTAAGAGAAACATTGCACTATTGATTGGTCTGAGACTTCAGGGGATTTCACTGACAGTGTCAGGCCAGACCGGTGGTCTCGCCTCCTCTCGTGGCTGCCCAAAATAACCAATAAAGGTAGCAACTTCCCCCGTAGCAAAAAAAACGTATACTTTTTTTTTTTAATGGGAACAAAGCTCCAGTCTATTCGTGGGGAGCAGCACATGCTGGGAACCGGGCCCAGCGTCCCATATGGAAGTTTACATAGAATTTTGAAAATTGAAATACCTGGGCCATTACCCAGCTTTGGCTCAGAAAAAAATGGAGCAAAAGAGTTTGTTATTATTAATGGAGAAAAGATTGGACACTCTTCTTGTACGTATGAATTTTTGCTCTACTATTTTTTTATTTTTATGCGCAGGGGCCATGCTAATCTTCTCTGTGTAGTTCCAATTTTAACGGATGTCCCGAAGGACTGCTCAACTATTTTTACAGCACGACAGCTTATAAGTCATAAAAATATTTGTTTTAATAATGAAATTACCCTTCGGCCTAGCTTTCAAGTTTCCAGTGGTGATCTTATTTCTATTCAACAAAATGCCCAAAATAACCAATTATAAAGGTAGCAACTTCCCCCGTCTGACTCTGGCGAGCAGCAGCAAAGACCCTGGGGGGGGGCACCAGGGTCCAGACTGCCTGCTTCATTGTACTGCTGCCAAACTTTGGTGAACATCATGATTCATACCGATTGAGCATCACCATAGAAAGGGCGTGGGGAGGGAAGGGGTCCTGGAATTCAGACAGTGACCGAAGGGGGAAGTCAGGATCCAAAAATGTCCAATCATAAAAAAAACAACCGATAGTCGAATTGGCGGTGGGTGGCCTCCGAAAACAACCGGCAGCCGACATCTGGATGTACTGGTGGTTTAAACTTTTCAGCATAATTAAACCGTTCAATCTGTGTTAAAAACCTTTACCCGCTCGAAATCTAAGAAGCACCGGGTAACGCGGTAGCCGCCAAGTGGGGGAGGCCTGCCGTTGTTAAATCGAATTGGCGGTCCATTTTTCGCTCTGGGCCTCCGACACGACACTGCCCACGACGGACACATGGGAAAGGTACTGGTGGTTTAAACACCACTTCTTGCAAGTCTCGTTTTCCAGAAGTTATTTTCTGCTGCACGCTGAGTTTTGCCAAACCAGTCCGGGCACCTCTGTTTTTTTTTTGGGGGGGGGGCTGCCGTGCACAGCTGTTTTGATTCGGCAGGCCAACCAGCGAAAGCCATGTCAAGCATGGTCATTTCAACAAAAAATGGCTGGGTTAAAGATCTCTGGGTTAAAAGGCCTCATCCATTCCTTTGCCCAGTGATAGGTGCCTTGTCCGCACCCATGGAAAATGAAGTGACAAGGACCTTGTTAGACCCTCCTTGGAAAACCCTCAGGAATTAGGATGGAGTTCTTGGAAAATTTTCCGGTTTTCGTCGTCGTCGTTACACCGCGTCCTAATTCAATGGGTCCGAAGGAAAAACCTTGGAGGTCTCCAGCGGCCAATTTCATACGCATACACGCGGCCACGGAGGTGGATGTTCGTCATTGTGCTGGGATGTCCGGGCGTCCTCAGGCGTGGTCCAGTGGCGGCGGCGGGGAGGCCTACCAGGCTGACGAAGAAAAAGGGCGCCAACATCCCCGTTCCAATTTCAAATTTCAAACCCTCCGTTGTGACACATCCGTGTGCGTGGCGTCCTCGCGGCTCGACTGGAGACTGGGGCGAAATGTCTGTGTGGAGGAGTGGCCAGCAGCAGGAGCAGCATGCGAGGCGTGTACCAAACAAAGCTTGCATGAATGCGCCCGGGAATAGCCGACAAAACACGTTAGGCAGATGACTGCAATCGACCGACAGTGCTTCAACATTGCTTGTAGAAAAATAAAAACAATTGACCGTTGGACACCACGGCCGGCGACGCGCGCATGGAAAACCCTGCTTCGTTAAGCGCCTTGCAGCTGAAGAACCACGCCCATGCATTTCCATGCCAACAGTAACGGTGGAAGGCCGTTGGGGGCCCTTTGGGTACTGGAGGCCGACGATGTCCGCTCAACGGATCACGGACGACCTGTGCACCAACATCGACTCCAAATTTTCCTGTCGGCGCTCGCTCCAGAACATTCCGTCAAGCGCGGCTCCTTGAACCCAAGGGACCTCGCGAGGACCCCTTGAATCCAAGGACGTTTTGGCTGGGGATTCTAAGGAATCCAAGGAAATCTCTCGGGAGCATTTTTCACATTCGATTTCCTAAAAATCGGATTTCCAAGGAGGGTCTAACGAGGCCCTAAGTTGATAACCATAATAAGAGCGAGTCGAAATAAAAGAAAGAAAAACTTCAAAAAAGTTCTGTTTTCTTTATCCCAAAGGGGTTTCACTGCTATGTCCGTATTTTATTCCCGGCCCAGTGCCCAGGGCAAGATACATATCAAATACGAACAACGTTTATCGGGGACTGACCAGCCTCAAGAACCCTGCAGCAATGGACATCAATTGAAAAAGTTTTTTTCGACTACTTGTTTCAAGTCGTAAGTTTTTTTCCCCCTTGGGATATCTTCATTGATCGGACTGGCCTGGTAAGTAATTCAGAATGATTTATTTGATTTATTCCATCCATCGAGGTCCAACAGTTCGTGGGTATACCAACTGAGCCATTTTTAGTAAATTATTTTTATCTTAGTAAGTTCTGAGTTCTTACTATTCCCCCCCCCCAAAAAAAAACAAGGAAGTTTTAACTATGTTTTGGTGTGAAGTCATTCAAGGGACGCCGGGCGCGGTTCGCGGCTTGTATAAAATAAAAAGGAGTTGGGAAAAAAAAAGTTAAAAAAGTTATTCAATAGTGAGTGTCACATCAGCCACTTTCTTTCCCATGCCCAGTCATAGCTGCCTTCTCGGCACACATGACAAATTGACAATTATACTGACAACTTGACGACCATTTGAGGGAGCCAATAATTTTTTGCGTGACGAGTGTTCATTCTCAGGAAAAAAAAAAAAAAAAAGTTTCATGATCATTCATCCTTATTAAAAAAAAATTAAAAAAAATGCAGTTTGCAGCATCCTACACAATTATAATGCTTTAGGTAATGATTTCCACCCAGCTCTTGAAATCTCCCACAATTTTCGCCTATCCCTCCTCCCGAAGAGGGCTAGGTGAAGTTTACGAATCCGAATGTGCTTTATGCCAAGATGCATAACCTCGTTTCAATCACGATTTTCTGAACCCTGTTCACAACACCGTCCAGATTCAGGCCAATCATCTCGCTAGTGGGACCTGGACCCAGGTGTGTGAGTTTTCAATCAGTTATCGGTTGTGTGGGTCGCGTACAAAAATAATGCATTCCTTGGAAGTGAGGGCGCAGTTCACATGATGACCTCTTCAAGTGAACTTTGGCAGTGATTGTGATCCGATACATCCACGACTGGCTGTAAAAGGTGCCAGATACATCTGGGAGGTCCTAATGTGGTTATGCCCGGAGAAAGCACAAGGAACCACCACATGCGCATGCTGACTCATATCCAAGTGTGCATGTTCATTGTTCTCTTGCAAGTTCATTCACTACCATCTTCCCCTGAACACAACACACTCGCATCATGAATGCATCCGGCACGAAAGATAGCATGTGTACATTCATGATGGGCACGTGTTGCCTTTTGGGGGAGACAGTAAGTAATCCTCTAACAATCCATCATCATCGCATTATTCATCCTTTACTGGGTGTGTGAGTTTCACACGCACAAAAAAAAAAGTTCGCATCCACATCCCTGAGCATCTGGCTCATCCTGATTGGTGTACCCTGTGCAGGTGTACAAGCCTACAAGGCTCTCCTCGAGGGGAAGAATTCAAACCAGTGGTCGACGCACCAGACTGTATGGCAAACTTTGGAGGCTGTCGTTCAACTGTGCGCTGCACTGGGCTCCAGTGTGCTCCCTCGAGCGACGCCAAGATGGTGGATGAAATGGAGAACGGGCAGGACGTGCGAAGATCTGCGGGTGTGCGATGCCACGGCGGCTGCCTGCGTCCTTCCACGGGAACAGTTCAGTGTCATGTGACGTGACGACCCCCCCACCCCTGCAGGCGGTGTACTATTCATCAGCTGTTTGTCCATCCTGCTCTCCTTCTTCGACGACCGCCTCGTCTGGTTCCTCTCAAGAAGTCGCCACAGGAAGCACAAGTGGAACGCGTCAACCGCCAGAAAAACAACACAGCAATGAGCAGCAGCGGCGGCAGCAGCGGCAGCCTGCGGTGCAGGTCAGCCATGAACGACACAGGAGCAAGGATAGTGTGGGTACGGATCTCGTGGAATGTGCACACAGTGATGACGCACTACAGTCCGAATCCTTCCAAGAGTACGTATTGTCATCCACATAGCGCCCACCACCACGACCACAAATTCAAAATTAACGACCGTTGGAGACCCCACCGGAACCCCAAGGACCCCAAACAAGGCGCCTGGAAATGACGATGCACCCTGCGGCCATCAACTGCCAACGGTAAACGGATGAGGTCATTGGAGGACGTCCACAACGTTGAAGGCCAACAATGTCCGTCGCCCGGCCCCTGGACCGAAACTGGACCATCTTCGGCCTCCAATTTTCCTTCTACGCTCGACGCCAACACCCCATGAATCGCGGATCCTTAGACTCCAAAGGACCTGGCAAGGCCCCTTGGAGCCGAGGACGATTTGCCTGGGAAATCCTCGGAGCCCGAGGATTCGTCCTCGAAGTGTTTTCACATTTTCTTTCGAAAATTGGCTCTGAGGACAGGTGGAACGACGGCGAAATCCTTGGAATCGCGTCCCCGAGGAGTGTCTAACGATGTCCTCACTCACGGTGAAGGCTACTTCAGAGCTCGTGCACACCCTCCCTCTCTCTCTCTCTCACACACACACACACACACACACAATGAAGGCCACATCCACAGACGTATAGGAACGCTTATTTGGTTTTCAAGTGGGTACAGGTGGTTCAAAAGGACCGGAAAAAAAAAAAAAGAAGCAGAAGAGGGTGATGTTTTTTTTTTTGGTCAAAACCATCATACCCCCGAGCCTCTTTTTGCCTAGGCGGAAAAGAAGTGTGTGCCAAGCTTTGCCGAAGCACCAGCGCGACTTTCTTTTTGTCATTTTGGCTGGTGCCACCAGCCATTTTGGTACGGGAGCACTATTCACCCGAAGAATCTGGTGTACGGTGTATCTGTGTTTCGAGCTCACCATCATGCCGGGGTGAAAGAAAGTGGGTGATTCCTTTTTTTCTTTTTTTTTTAACACAATGCGGGAAATGTGGCCTGACATCACTTACGATAAAGGGGGACGACCGCATTGGAATGATCAAGGCACACCGACCACGTTCCAACCCGGGTCGTACGAAAACAGTGACAAAGCCTCCTGACTCACCTTTTTTTTTTTTTTTCCACTCACTGGCATCCTACCTACTCTTTTTTCCAGTACTATTGGAGACAGAGCCTTGCTCCACTACACACAATATTAGATGAATTTGGATGCTTTGTGGACTAGGTTCATTTGGACAAGTCAATCGTTTCAAATGTTTCAGGTCCAGAAAAGCATCCACATTCATGTAGAGTGTTGAGTAGTGGTGCAAGTCCCACAGGATTCCTTGAAGGTTAGCTTCTGTTACAATATGACACCATTTAACTTGACGCGCTCCCTTAGACAAGGGTGCCCATTGGCTCCCCTGTTTTCCGTCCTTCAATTAGAAGTGCTCCTAGGGAACATCAGAACTAACAAGTCAGAGGCGCCGGCGATGTCGTGGCAGTGTGAATATGTCCCGGAGGGTCTAAGTGTCAGTATATCATAAGGATAGTCAGAGTGTGAGTGTGCCCTAAGTTGCCCGAAGTCCCTGTGTGAGTATGTCCCAAAATGTCCCAGAAGTCAATATGCCCGTAACTGCGGACAGATACATTGCAACAAAATCCCGATGTGAGTATGGACTAAGGAGCTTCCAGATGCAAATGTCGCCGTGGAGAGAGAGAGAGAGAGAGAGAGAGAGAGAGAGAGAGAGAGAGAGAGAGAGAGAGAGAGAGAGAGAGAGAGAGAGAGAGAGAGAGAGAGA
>BFEA01000160.1:519040-535560 GCA_003427395.1 Chara braunii | reverse complement strand
AAAAAAAAAAAAAAAAAAAAAAAAAAAAAAAAACACGATTCCTGCGAGTTTCCCTTGGGCCCACGCCTTGTTCCTAGACGTTTTCCCAACACAGGGAGCTCAGGCTCGCGAGAGCGTCACGCGAGACCCGCTGTTCCCTTTATATATAGGAAAAAAAACAAAAAAAAAGAAGCTTGATGCTGGTGAAGAAGAGTGATCATCACTCGGTCCTGAATGGGACAGAAATAGCACAACATTAGAGCCAGTTCCCACCGGCGCTATGCTAGATGCTACAGAAACTGGGGCGATAAGAGGCCATGCTCGTGCAAGGTTCAGTCAAACTTAGGACGAAGTGGGGCTGACCTGGAAATAAATGGTAAGACAAAGTGGAAGTCAGCTCTTCATCTGCCGTTGACGCCTGACGTCAGCAAAGGTATACACAACGTGATTGAGACGCCCAGTGTCCACACCAGAGAATGCTGTCGCTTGGCTTGCAAGCGCTCAGCAAAATATTTTCTGCCCGTCTTTTCCGCCACCTCCTTGCCGCATAGATGACTCGGTGCTTAACGAGTCGTCGCTTCTGGTGATGGTACATATCCATCGGGCACCATATCCATCAGCACATGCATGCGTCAACATCGTTCGAAGATCTTATACAGTTTCTCCAGGCACGCGACCTGCACACAGTGTAACAAAGAACACAATTCCGTACAATATGAGATGAAGTGCGGCGTCCACACTGTGCTAACCTGAGAAAAGTGATCTGTCCTCCTACAATATAGGCCTTGAATTTGAACACCTGATCATCAGATCAATAGATTCAATACCGCTACCGTTTGAGGAAAAAGAAGCTACAGCTGATTGTTATTTTCTTATTACATGCCTCATGATGGACATTCTTATGAAGTTATGAATCTTATGTAAAGCATTAGAAATCGACTGTTAAAATTGGAACGATACAGAGACGAACAGCATGGCCCCCCGTGCAAGGATGACGCGCACAACTAGAGAAATAGTCTAAATTAAAGAAGAAAAAAAGGTGTCCTTTTTTTCCGTTAAAATTGGAACGATACAGAGAAGGGTAAATTAGCAAATGGCCCCTGCGCAAGGATGACACGCATAAATCAAAAAATGGTCCAAATGGCAAATTTCCGGAAAAAAAGGACATCAGTTTGAATCACCCCCGGTACCGTCCTACCAGGAATGTGCAGCCCGTGCTGACCGAATGATTGAGGGGGGTCCCATCTTCCCCCGAATAGTGGGTAACATTCAGTCTAGATACAGCAACAATGACCATAATTTTTAATGATAATTATTCTTATTCGGGGGAAGACAATAGTCATCTGGAGAGGCGACAACACCTGTCTCACCTTGAAAAGGGGCAATCGTAGCCAGTAGAAACACGACACATAAAATTTCTCAACTTTTTTGAAAGCCACGGAGAACCTACACTGAAGGTGTGTTCGGGTTCTGACAGTCTGATCAGAGTCTCATGTAGAAGATCAACCATCCACCTCCCCCCTACCCCGCCTTCCCTCCCACCTCTCTGCTGGCAAATAGCATTTGGTGAGAGTACCAGTGCATCAGTCTGATCAGAGTCTCATGGAGAAGATCAACCATCCACCTCCCCCCCCTCCCTGTCTCCGCTGGCAAACAGCATTTGCTGAGAGTACCAGCGGACACTTGCAAACTGTATAGCTGACTGCACTGATCAATGATCATGTACTGTATAGCTGACTGTATATGTGGTAAATGCAAAGCTGAGCATCACAGTAAACACTCGCGAATTAACTCACGAGTCACAACATTATGATGTTTCCAGAAACACCACAGAATTGTTGTTTCTCTGGGAACCCACCCCTACAGCAGAGGCTAATCCTCGACCTTGGGCAGTTCTACCGAGGCTAATGCCACTCACCTGTTTCCATCCCATAATCGGCCAAAAAAAAAAAAGTTAAAAAAACCACTTATGCTCACAGCGGATCGCATTCAAGAAGCACTGTAATTCACTCAAAGACCCGAAAGTCAACACGCTTGCCCGCTTGCCCGCTTGCACGCGCACACACACACACACACACACACACAGAGAGAGAGAGAGAGAGAGAGAGAGAGAGAGAGAGAGAGAGAGAGAGAGAGAGAGAGANAGAGAGAGAGAGAGAGAGAGAGAGAGAGAGAGAGAGAGAGAGAGAGAGAGAGAGAGAGAGAGAGAGAGAGAGATTCTAAAACTGACCTGTACAAATGTTCCATCTTGTGCCATTTGAGCAGGTGGCTTCAGAAACAGGCGAATTGAAGGAAGCCACAGGTGTTGAATCATCCAATCTCGTGTAGCGGTGGATTCCAGTGTGTCACTTCCAGCACGCAGACGACCCTCTTTCCCATCACATTCTTCCTCCCTTTTTTCCAACCCTTTTTCTTCAACTGCCCCCTTCTCCTCAGGTTGCCTACAGCATGCACCATTGTTGGGACCAGTGTTGTTGTCCTCCTCATCACCACTATGATCAGCCCTCTCTCCCTGAACTCCGATTTCCTGTTCTGTCTTACAACCGTCGTCTTGATCATCCTCGCCGAGGACCCGTTGCCTCTTTTGCCGAGTGTGTGGCGATTGAGCAGCTTCAGCCGTCCTGTCTTCCATTGGGGAGTCTTGCCTCGCAAATGGGTGACAACAATAGAAATCTGCCAAGGCTGCCGCAAAGGTCTCAAAACACTCTTTCTCCGAGTCCCAGTCGACCTGTCAGCCATACACATTATTGTTGTTGTCATCACAATTATCAGTCAACACACAGAAAGGAAGTCGAAGTCGAAAAGTATGAACGCCGTGAAAACTGTGACCGTGAAAAAGTGTTGTTGGCTATTCAACCCCCGTTTCCCACAGTCCCCTTTCCCACAAATTATTTGTGGCTGCATATCAGGAGACGTCAGTGGAAGTCATTTTATATCTCACTGGGCTGGTTCATACAGTACCCCTAAAACCTACCCCTAAAAGCAAGGACGCCACATTGGCTGTCCACACTTGCAGGAACCTGGTGGTTTATGAATCAATTATGACCTTCAAAATTGAACCTCCCTCCTTTTTTTCCTTTGTTTTTTAAACTTCTTTTTCTTTTAAAATTTAAAGAAAAAACTGGACCTTCTGGGCCCAGCTCTGGGAGCATCGGTCCACGTTTTCTTCGCAGCCAGTAGTGCGTTCGGCCATTTTCTCATTTTGGTTTTCTTCACAGTTCCTGTTTTCTTCCTTCTTTCGGCTTCCCCTTTTCGGTGCAAGGTTTGCCATGTTTGTGTTCGTTGAACACGAACCATCCTCTTTTTTTTTTTTTTTTTTTTTTTTCCGGTCTCCCATAACAGCACACTTGAGCGGTGTGAAGAAGAAAAAAGACCAAGGGAGGACAGCGTAGGTGAGGAAACAGAGCAAGTAGCGACAAAGGAAGAGTTAGGATTGTGGAATAGAGTTAAAACTTAAAACTTAAAACTTAAAACTTAAAACTTAAAACTTAAAAGAAGACTTAAAAGAGTAATGCAAGACAGAGGAAGAGGGTTAGGGATAACTCTGAACGTATGACCGAGAAGACAAACACGCATGGCCGGGACAAGATGGCTGCTGCCAGGGAGGACCAAAGATGGCAGCCAGAAGAGAGGTGAAAGTTGATTGCAGGAGTGAGGACCTTCTCTCCCTCTGGCGACGAGAGGAGAGCGAATTAGGGGATTGGCACCCCCCAACTGGCCTGACTCAGTTGGGTAGTACTTGGTACACCCCTGATCTGTTGAAATAAAGACCAGCTACGCTTAAAGGATTGGCACACCCCAAGTTTGAACTCTGCCGGATGCAGACGAGTAAAATACTACAATTATGAATTAACTAGGGCCGGTCAGTTCGATGACAATATCTCAAGGCTGATGCCCTTAAAAGTTAAAAGACGAAACTAATAACACAGCTAGGCTACCAGAGTGGCCCGGGACCACTTGAGCACGCCTGGGCCAAAACAAAAAAAACAAAAAAAACAAAAAAGGTGAAGAATTTCAATGCGACCCTGGGGCAAAAGTTGTTCAGCTTATTTTTTCTGCGTAACATAGTTTCCCAGCCATTTTTCTCCAATGCGGCTGCATGCACACGGGGGTCGGCTGCTGGACCAAAATGGCAGTTGGTGCCAACCAAAAGGAGGCCCTTGCTGCTTTGCTGTTTCCCTTTTTTTTTTTTTTCCAAAGAAGTAGCATGGCTTTATTATAGGAGCAAAAGGAGGCCGGGAATCCCTCTCCACATCTTAACCCGCAATGCTGGGGCCGATACCCAGCTTAGGCTCATACTGGAAAACGGGTCCAGTGTCCCATGCTTCGAAAACCCAACTCACAGCACCCAGATCGGGCGCAAGAACTGAAGAAAAAGGAGAGGGGGGGGATAATATGGGGCTTGAACCCCCGGTACATTTCCCAGCCATTTTTCTCCAACGCGACTGCATGCACGCGGGGATTGGCTGCTGGACCAAAATGGCAGTCGGTGCCAGCCAAAAGGAGGCCCTTGCTGTTTCCCTTTTTTTTTTGAAGAAAAGAAATAGCACGGCTTTATTATAGGAGCAAAGAAAGAGGCCGGGAATCCCTCCACATCTCAACCCGGAATGCTGGGGCCGACACCCAGCTTAGGCTCATGCTGGAAAATGGGTCCAGTGTCCCATGCTTCCGAGACCCAACTCACAGCACCCAGATCAGGCGCAAGAACTGAAGAACCGCTTTGTTTGGGATTTGCTAATCCCCTTTTGTTTTTGATGCACAGGGTGTTTCGATCCCTGGGAAAAAGCAGCTCGAAAGTACGGGTGGTTTAAACTCCCAAGGGGTGAACCTTGATTTGATTTCTTATTTTATCTGCACCCTTAAAACCAAAAAACAAAGGACCTGCTGCACAACTGCACGATGCTTGCACAACCTCGTGTACGGGCGCACACTGTGCAACCTCTCGTATGAGTGCGCACACTACACGAGCAGGGCACACACGTCACTATGCACCAACCTGTGCTGACGTACGAGGTGAGGTGCAGTGGTGTGCGGTGCACTGCCGGCCCGCACCACACATGTGCAGTTACAGGTATGCTACCAGCTGGTGTGAAATCCACGAGGCCGGCTCAGCCTCAATGCTCCCGGCCCTGAACCAAGCCAGATACTGCATCCATTTCATTCGCAGCCAACAGTCTACCCAGCTCAACAAAGTCATCGGAGGTACAAAAGCCAGATCCTGGTGGTGGACTGGGAACTGCAGCGAGACCGACCTCAGGCTCAATGCTGCCAACCTTGAACCAAGCTGTCTGTAGGTAAATGTACTCGAAGGCTCAGGAAGGAGTCCGCTATAATATAATGCGCCCGAAATCTAAGATCGATTTCGGACAAGTTGCTTATAGAGTTCAGATGGTTGCACTTCGTGCGATATACCGCATCCATTTCATTCACAGGCAATATGCAAAATCCGTCAAAAAAAATTATTTTCCCACCCCAAATTTTCTGAAATTTTCTGAAATTTCCGAATTTCAGAAATGTAAAGAGAGGGTCCTTCGGGACATCCGTTAAAATTGGAACGATACAGAGAAGATAGATTGGCATGGCCCCTGCGCAAGGATGACACGCATAAATCGAGAAATGGTCCAAATTTAATAAAAAAGAAAAAAAAAAAGAAATGTAAAGAGAGGAATTTTGAACAGTCCAACAGACACCAAATTTGGCACACATAAACCTTGTTGACCTAAAACAAAAAAAGTTAAAAAACAGGCAAGAAAACAAACAAAACAAAATTGACGGCCCAAAGCGCCCAAACCCTAAATTCAGTTTTGGGCCCATTGGGCAGGACCTGAAAATAGGCGGGGGGGTGTCCCTGTTAACCTTAAGTGCAGTTCGACTAAAGAGTCGTTGGAGGTACAAAAGCCTATTACCGGTGGATAGAGATTCGAGAACTGCATCATTTTCCCTCTTTTTGAGACAACCATACCATCACCCAGAAACATGAATCCAACTGAAGTGTGGGACTTTCCTTCCTTTTCATTTTCTCTCTCTCTCCTTTTCTTCCTCCTACTTCTTCAAGGTCACATTTGAAAACATAGGAAACTTTTTGGAATGGCAGAAATTTAACATCACAGAGGGGTGGCCCATTCGCCTCCCACACCTTACCATCTACCCGCCCCCTCGAAAACCCTCACAAAACACCATCACCAATCCCACTACTGTCAAACCCCACTAACCCACATTGAATACCATCTCCGGCGATTCTCCGCTACATTTAACAGTCAACCCCTGAGTCTATAATCCTTCCTCCTCATAAACCCTAACCCCAGCCACCCAGAAAACGCATCTATACCTATGGACAGCAACACTAAAACGTATAAAGGATAAAAGAGACCAAATCGGTTATCTCGAGATAGAAACCAAGGACAAAAGGAGTCATAGTATGAGAAGGGATTGGGTACTAGTCCTGAGAAGAAGAACAGAGACAGAACAGGATTTATCTAAAAGTACGTACAGAGCCAGAGCCTTAGGGTTTAGGAACAAGTAGGACTAGGCTTCAAGGGACAGTCGATAGCTTACAAATAGAAATCCTAGCAGACAAAGTAGGGCCAAACTCCAAATCCAAAGACAGATAGGATAACTTAGGCAGGGGTGAGGGTTGGTACATCCTTCCGAATGGCAGTAATCAATGCCGTCCACACGGGCCTCTCAACCATAATGAGGGCCAGTGTGCACAAGTAACTGCTGTAACTATTATCGACTTGCCGGTGGAATAGGAACCGGACTGATGCTCCGCAGAATGGAACGGAGCCAGAACCATACGGTTCTGTTTTTTCAAAAAAAAAAAAAAAAAAAAAAAAAAAAAAAAAAAAAAAAAAAATCACAGAGGGATGGCAGTCTTGTACTCCAGCATAGGTAGGTGCTTTAGAAAGGGGAGAGAAAAAGAAGAAGAAAAAAAGAAGATAGGTACAGAATCTACAGATACCTTCACACCGGTGCAACATTAAAAGTTTTAAATGAAATCACTGAAATTTCTGGTTTAAGTGGCATCTGCAAGTAGAGGATGCCCCATTCCGGGGAAGGACAAAGCATAGGACAGAGGTGTAGAAGAGATTTGGAGAGCAAGGTCTGCGGTTGGGCTCGTTGAGAAAAGCTCCGACATCAGGATAGGGATGCTGGAGATGAGACCTGAAAGCACCCTCATAAATAAACATAAAATGGGCTTTCTGGGAGGGCCAAAGAGGAGCAGCAGAAACAGCACTAAGAAGAAGAGCAGGAGCAGGGGGCGCAGAGGGAGCAGGAGCAGAGGGAGTAAGGCGAGCAGGAGCAGGGGGAGAGGGGGCAGGGGGAGCAGCAGGGTTTGGCATACAGAAGTAGACATGACTCACATTATTGCCCAATGCAAGAATGAACTGAGGGAGACGGTTGAGGTCTGGCGTATGCTGATCAAGAACAACGGGAAGACCATGCAGATATCCTTCGTCGTCAATGTCCATGCCAAAGTACTCTTGGAGCATCTCAGCTTTACACACCAGAAGATCCTCGTTCAACTGCAGCATAGAAGATGCCACCCACAGGATTACAACAAAAAAAAAGCAACAGAATACATTAAACTTGATTAAAGGTTTGAGTGATTATGTCACCAAAGACTCACTATAACCCACAGCCAGTAAGTAAGTCACATGCCAGAATGTCTGGGCAGCCAGCCAGTTGCGTCCCACCTACTTCAAAGTTCAAACCCTCTTTGGCTCACTTCTTGGGGCCATAGTGACATCTTCATTCTATTGAAGAGAATCTACCAAAGTGTGTGTGTGTGTGTGTGTGTGTGTGTGTGTGTGTGTGTGTGTGTGTGTGTGTGTGTGTGTGTGTACGTGTGCATTTTGTCATGTTCACTACAGACTACGACAAAAAAAAAAGAATGGTAGTAGTGCCAGACAGTTTTGTTGGACTTTCACCGACTCGTCAGGAGGTTGAACCCTCATAGCCAACCAAGGATGCATTTCAGTGGTGGATAATAAGGACTCACCATGTCGCCAAGAGTTAGCGATACCCATCCTTGAGAGAGAAAAGTGGTCACCTTTACTCACACCTAAGTGACCTAACCGGCTATCCTAGCACACTGTCCATCCAAACTCCGGACAAGAACAGCGGCAAGCCCAAGACACAAGTCATCCACAGGAGTGCCATAAAACCTACTCCACACACCCGGTCATCTAGGAATGTGGGTTGCAGTCTTGTAGACAATCACCACCACCAACACCACTTTTCCACCCAGATGTGTAGATCCAAAAGCCAAACAGCCTTACCGTGTCGACCTTTTTATTTATTTTTTATTTATTTATTTTTAATTTTTTTTTTTTTTTTATTCCAGATTGTAGTAGAGGCTGGATGCCAGGCCTTGGGAGGTGCCTGTCGTTGTACTCGACGAGTGGGGAGATCAGATGGCTTGTGACAGGCTGACAGCCCATCTTACCATGTATTTTTTATTTATTTATTATTATATTTTTTGACCACGCGATATTCTAGAAAGGGAATGTAAGTTCTTTGTTGAAATGGCGATTTTCATTACAGTTTTCTAAATGATGCAAGGTCCACCACATCTGTGTAATTGAGCATCGGCTGAATACACACCCGTTCTCCTTTCAGCGCATCGGTACCTTATATTTTGTCTGTTCTCTAAGTTGCAATCAGACTAGACTTATTCACACTTTTCATGCACGTGAACAGCAGAACAACAAACTGGCAACATGCACCCACACAGAATTCAGAGATATGGCTTCCAGGCAACAGTTCGCTTCCTCTGGCTATGGCGACTGAGCGCCTCAAACAACTCACTGTTCACACCCTGGATCACCCTGGATATCCCACACGCGATACTCAGCACACACACGCAGTACACACACACTTCCCCTAAGCTACAGCTATGGCGGCTATGGCCGTCGCTACCCTACTGCTATGGCTACGGTATGTTACTCTCGCCCACTTCGTCTTCGGGCCCTCTGCAGACCTCCTCGCACAAGCTGCTGAGGCAGCGCTTCCGCATGGCTTCCGCAGGAATGAATGAATGGCTGGGCGCAGCCTCTTGATTTATACTTCTGTGCTGCGTTGGTCTGCCCTGTACCCCTGGCCCATCGTGCACACAGTCCCAGACGGTACTTGCTGGACTGGACCGAACTGGGTGGACTGGGACTGCTGACTGTACTAGGTGGACTACCACCACTTGACCACTTGCCTCTGCTGAACGCAGACTCACTCCGAAAGGCCACTTCTAGAAACCTCTAACTTGGCCTTTCGGTACTGTAGCAGCTACAACCTTGCCCTTTCAGGTAAGTAGCAGCTACGACCTTGACCCTTCAGGCAGTCTACAGCTACGACCTCTAACTGTCTAGACTCCTACCCTACAGGTCTACAGTTCGAATACCTTCTACCCTGTGACCTACGGAAAACTACCTACCACTGGCGGTACTACAGGTAGCAGGTTCAAATCTACGGGTTGACGCCGGTACTGTACACAGGTAAGGTGGGGAACTAAGGATCGAGCCCTGGGATCTGCATAAGCTACTGCGAACTGGTGAATACCGTTTCAAAGTGATGCTGCTCATACGTATGCATTTACTAGTTCTGCACGGGGAAAGAAGGGAGGGAGGGGCGACGGAGGAAAAAGCAGGGGAAAGCCAGGCCAGGGATGTGTGTTGTGCATCCTCACCACAACAACACCTTTTCCACCCATATGAGTCGGTCAAAAATAGAAGCAGTTTTTACCTTTATAGCAGAGTCAAGCAGACAATGAAGCACACTGAAGCACACTAAAGATGAGCAGATCCAGATCCAACAACGAAACAGTTTTGTCTCTTTAGTACAACATGAAGCACAATAAATCCTTCATATATTGCCTTTTCCTTTTACAGTCCTTTCTATCTTTACTTTGGCTTCCTTTGGGGTATCCCTTTTATTCCTTCTTGCAGCTCCTCCCCCCTTTTACTGTGCCTCTAACTGGGGTATCCCTTTTATTCCTTCTTGCAGCTCCTCCCCCCTTTTACTGTGCCTCTAACGTACAAGGCCTGCCACGTTGATTGCGGCTTGACGCAAGCTGACCACCACGCCCCCATGTACCATAACGGCCCACTTGCAGGCTACGAAAGGAGGCAGAGTAAAGGGGGAGGTATACTCCTGTTCATTTTCCTTTGCCTCTTCTCTTTATGATGATCATTCATATGCATTTACTACGAGTAATGCACAAGAGGAGGGAGGAAGGAAACGGGTGGGGGCGGAGTTCTATAGGAAGCGACGGGTGGCGAAGGGGTAAGGGGACGAGGAGGGAGGGAAGTGCAGGACAAGGAACGGAATTCGATAAGAGGAAAGACAAACTTCACAGGCCAATGGCTCGAGGAAGTGATATGAGCATCTTGTTTTTTTTTTGTTTTTTTTTTTTAATACCAGCGTCGATCTACTGGAGGAAGTGATATGAGCGCCTTCCTATATTGGAGATCACCACCACCGGTTGCTCCAGTCTACTGGTGGCTGATGTCAACCATTCGGCCAATCAAGAAGAAACCAACCTTTGCGATTTCATCTTTAGGACCATCGCTCTCATCCCAGCGGCCAGCTTCTTCCTCCTCCTCTAAGGCAATCATAAGTATGTCGAATAGCCGTGCCGGAGATGAAAGACGCATCGACTGAAACTGGGCAAATCTTCGGAATACCTGCTGGTATACTAGTTCCTTGCTGCCACAACATCAAGCAAAGTACAGACAGAACAAGTCCACCAATGCCAAACAAGAGAAAAGGATCACGATATCGGCAGATATCAGCAATCCATGAGCAATCTGCAATAAATCGCAGTTTCCCAGTGGGGCTGTACACTAATTGTTTGCCTTTGTAGTTTGTTTTCTTGTTTTGAGCCTGCGGGACTTGATCCCGTGACCTGTAATTTGTATGTGTTTTGTTTGTGAGTGTTGAGCCCTATGGGACTTTATCCCTGAGTCTATCACTAGTAGTCTCTGTTTGGTAGCCTTAGGCCATTCGGCCTTTTCCTTTTGCCTTGTCATAGGTCTGGGTCCTCTTTTCCCCCTATTTCCCTGAGTCTATCACTAGTAGCCTCTGTTTGGTAGCCTTAGGCCATTCGGCCTTTTCCTTCTGCCTTGTCATAGGTCTAGGTCCCCTTTTCCCCCTATCTCCATCTAGATGCAGATGAGTATTCAGTTGTTGCCTTTAGAGTCCGTTGTAGGTCTAGCCAGAGGGAAGAAGTAGCGGACAGGAAATTTGGTTTGGGTCTTTTCATGTTTTCGTTGGCTGGGGAAACTCTGCCCGTCCGTTGTTGGAGTGCTGCCGCTCTATTTTGGGCGAGGTCATCTTCTTCCTCGAAGCCCAGCCATAGCTGGGGTTGTGAAACGAAGTTGAAGATCGCACTGCTGCTATTTCGCAGCTCTGCATGAGAGCTTCCACAGGACTGTGTTGTTGGGTTTGGGTGCTGCCATCTTCCACTTGGCAGCCATATCTGCTGTTCCTCCCCTCGAGGAACTTTGTCTTCTTCGAAGTGCTGGATCGATTGTCTCCTTCTTCATCAGGACTTCAAGCGCTGCACTTCCATGCGGGTGCTGAGATGGCGCTGGTATCATTAGGGTTGCTTGTTCAGATTGGCACGTTGTGACAGCTGTGGGGTTACTGCTGCTATGGCAGCCATAGCCAGGGAGGGGTATGAGGTGGCGAGGAAGAAGAAGAAGACTCCTGCATACTTCGGTGAACACTTCCTTAAAGTTCTTTTTGGTTGTTTGGGGTTGTTGTAAACGAAGTTGTGATTCTTGGAACAAGTACTCTGGATTGATTGAAGAAGGACGAGGGATTGCAGAATTGAAATGCTGACAGTTGTGGGAAGGCTCTGTTGTGAGCCTGATCAGAAAAGAAAAGTTTGTGTTTCTGATTTGGTTGTGGGCTTAGTTAAAGTAATTCGTTGAATGTTTTGGCCATTGGGCTGAGCCCATAACCTCTCATACTGTCTCTTGACATTTGGCACTAGCCTGCCATACTCCCCATACCACTAAACAGCACAGTTTAACTCTAATCATCTGGGTTCTCAGTGTGAACGGTAATCTGAGTATTCCACTTTTATTTTATTTGTTTTTCCTAACAACTGTTTAAAAAAAAATAAAAATAAAAAAATTCCTGTGGGAAGATATTCGCTGGTCGAGGTTGGGTCCATGTGCAATTGAAGTTCAATCAGGTACATAACAAATCTCTAGATTACTACCGTCTTGCCCTGAACAGAACGTATGGTCATTATTGCTGCATCTGGTCTGGAAGTTGCCCAAAATACAGGCATAATCACCATACGACGCATACGTTCCATTTGGGAAAAGACAGTAGGTTTTGATAAAATAGACAGTGCTCAGAATTGACCGGTTATGGTTCATTGAAGCAGCTTGATTGTATCGTTTCTTCCCATTCCTTATTAGAACAAGAGGCAGGCTACGACAACAGTCAGGCCGAGGAGCACCAGAACAGCGCAACTGAAGCAGGATAGAAGTAGCCTGAGGAGGAGATAGAGAGAGAGCGAAGAGAACCGTGCACATGACTCGGAGACAGAAACCAAAAAAAGACAACATGAAGTATACGATCCACCAAATTCTGCACAAAGTCACATCCACAGATAAAAAGAGTGTTGTGCATATAAAGAGAAACTACAAAATTTCAACAATCTCCATATCCGTTGCTCGTCTCCCCTCCTACCTTCTTCCCCCGAATACAACGTACGTCGTACGGTCATTATAGCTGTCTTTGGGGTATGTTTCAATCTAAATACAGCCATCTTTCAGTCTAAATACAGCTATAATGACCGTAAGTTCTATTCGGGGGAAGAAGGTAGCTCCCCAGGTCTACTCCCAAACTTGCTCCCATACACTATAGCTGTATTTGGGGTATCTTTCAGTCTAAATACAGTTATAATGACCGTTCGAACTCCGCGGCGCGCACATCTCCTCACAGTTCGAACAGCAACGTAGCTTCCCTCAACGCGTTCCATCCGTCCGATGCACCGACTCTCCAGGAGGGTGGGGATCCAGACAGGCCACATGGCCAGAATGATCCAGACTATACCGCAGACGAGATGGGAAACTATTTTCACAAAATGAAAACCAACACATCGCTCTAGCATTTGGAGTATTCGACTTCTTGAACAAGTTCCTTGAGGCTGCAACACCTGCAGTAGGGGCCACATGGCAGGGAAGAAGAGCAGTTTGGGAGGAAAAGAGAGAATGGAAGCGGAAGCAGAGAGCAGCAGAAGGTGACAAGGCTCCACCATATTTTCGACCCTTTTCAATCCTCTCCTGAATCAGAGCTTGATTCCATTATTAGAAAGAAGAAATGAGTCGAGCTATATACACGTGCAAGTTGGAAGGAGGTGGGTGCAGCACACCTCAAGGCAACGATATTCGCAAGGTATAGCTTTGTCTTGTGTTGAAGAAGCACAAAAATGTCATCTGCTATTCCCACATACGAATTGTGCTTGACGATTTCTGACAAACCTGCAGCAAAGCCAAAACAGGAAGAACACGAGAACAGCTGAACAATGTGTTGAATCCACTTTTTCAAACTGGTCGTTCTCCTCCAGACTTAGGTATTCATGTCGGCCCTTTTTGAGGGGGTATGTGAAAGTTGCAAAGCGTAACAGAAAAGAAGAGTCTGTAAGTTTGCAAACCGTAACAGGAAAAAAAGAGTCCGTAAAATTTTCGTCAATCAGAAGGAGCCAACTGACTTTCTGAGTTAAAAACTAACCTGATTTCTGAGTTAAAAACTAACCTGAATGGTAACCCAGACTCTCTAGGTTAGAAACTACCATCTTCGCCCGAAAAGAACGCCCGGTCATTATAGCTGTGTTTCTGGACTGAAAATTGCACCAAAAACAGGTATAATGACCGGGCATTCTGTTCAGGCGAAGACGTGTAGAAAACTCGGGGCTTCCAAGTTAGAACTTTCAAAACTGCATAAATCTCAAGCACTGCCGTTGCACTTAACGCACGTAATAGAGTGGGAACACTGGCAATGAGTAACACCTGCCACAACAGCACTTGCACCTGTCTACGAGGAGAGACAGACGAGAGTCAGGAGTGTACACCAGAGGGCGAGGAGAGAACCAAACGAGAACGGCTAAGGACACTCAACGTCTCAAAGACTGGCGAGAGACCAACAGACGATGCAAAAAGAAGGGTGAACTGGATGGATACGGATAAGACAGAACCAGTGTTCTACCCCCCAGCCGTGTGGCTGACTGGCACACACATGCGACTGCTGATAAACAGGTCACCAGTTCAAATCCTGACCGACACGACAACATTAAGGGCTAACCCCCTCCTCAGTAGGGGGGGGGGGGGGGGAAAGGCAAAACGACAGTCCCAGGCTCATTGCTGAATGAAGGGTTGACATATATAGCCGTTAATAAACTGATCATAAAGTCAAATTCTGATGGATACGACAATGTTCGGGTCCTTCAGGACAAATTCCTTTTTGGGAAAAAGGGAAGGGGGAAACAAAGACACACAGGGGCCTCAGGAAGCACGACCATGTGCCGCCATCTGCAGGCAGATTGGGTGCCGCAGACACGTCCCGATCTGCAGGACCGCCACATCTAACTGTATGAGGCGCTATCTACCAGCACACCCTGACCAGTACCAGCACACCCTCACCGTGGCCTTTGCCGAACCGATCTCGGCACCCAATCGCCACATGGACTCCATCACATCCCACTGCTCGCTATCTCACCCGTCTTTTCTCTCCCAAGGAAGTTATGCAAAATAGACTCCGTTTTCATTATGAAAATGWGTTACGTCAAGATTTGTTATTAAAACTTCATTATACAACAGCCTGGCGGCTGCCTCGATTATGTAAAATCATAGTAGTTCCTTTCGGTTTCGGAAAAAATGGAATGGTAGCGGCTTCGCTCCTTTGTGGTCAAAACGCGATGATACTCACCATCTCTTCGCTCCCAAGGAAGCTAAGCGATGATACTCTGGGCCAACCGGCACTACCCCTTGGCCACCGAAACCCGACTTCTCTATCCGTACAACCTCTTCTGCAGTCGTCAGGAGTCGGGTGGGAAATGATGTGAAAGTTCGAAGTTACAGAAAGAACTCAGAAAGGATGGATTGGTAAATTTGGTATAGAGGCCGGACGGAATGAAGCTCAGGAAAGTAGTATGGAGATCAAGGTAAACAACACAATTGCCTCGATCGCTTACAAGTTCCAACCTTTTAGGTTTGTATTACTTTGTAAAACGTTTTATGAACCAACATGGCAAACAATCTTCTTTCTTTGTTTGCAATATTGCTTCCATGATAGTAGGAGCATTAACCGCAAATGGCTCTAAACAAAGTCACAAAACTTTTAGCGTATCGTTCTATTGCCCGTGTACTGGCATGTACTATGTAGGTTACCTTTTACTCGGTTTTTCATGCGCAACTATCAAAGCCTCAAAGGTCTTCATCGCACACACAATTCCCCAGTTAAATTGCTTGCTGAGTGTCAGATAGATGAGAATCTGATTGCTGGCCTCAGCATGGACAGGATGTTGCAAAAGAAGTTCGACAAAAGCAACCAGTGTTTTTTTTTAAAAAGAGTCCTTCGGGACATCCGTTAAAATTGGAACGATACAGAGAAGGGTAATTACTAGTTAGCAACCAGGTTTAACTCTGCACACATGCTGGCATCCTTTCTCCCCCAACTTAACCTGGGTTAAGCGGCCATCATTTTTTGTCCTCCAATTTAACAGTGCATCTATATTGCTTGGAGTCAACAAACTTGGCATGTTTCACTGCTTCTCAAAAAAAGGTCTATGACCGGGAACAAGAAATTTGCATAGCCACCACACAGGAGGGGCAATACACAGCCCGAGGTAGCTAGTATGAGGGGGGGAAATAATGAGAGAAGAAAATAGCAGAGCAAGTCCAGCTGTCCCCCATATGAGGAGAAGGCAGCGTGCATTAAAAAAAAAAAAAAAAAAGCTGCCACATACACAAACCTTGATGAACTTGCTGATTCATGTCTGCCAGAACTTCTTGCACGCTAGTCAGGTCCACACCTTCCGACGGATTCTTCCTCTGACGAATCGCACGCCTATTCCATTCCATTATAAAGAAACGAAAGGAGGGACATTTCCGCTTTTTCTGAGCAACCAGCAGCAACCATCATCCTAACCGCAAAACACATCCGC
Organism: Chara braunii; assembly: GCA_003427395.1. NCBI lineage: Eukaryota > Viridiplantae > Streptophyta > Charophyceae > Charales > Characeae > Chara > Chara braunii. Next base: position 519,404 of record BFEA01000160.1, on the reverse strand, counting down.
ATTTCTATATATATAGTCAAACAGAGCTGCCCGGTAAACCGTAGGCAGAGAGGGAGAAGAGGACAACAAACGAGGGGCTGTATATATATCGTCACAAACAGAACTGCCCGGTAAACCGTAGGCAGAGAGAGAGAAGAGGACAACAAACGAGGGGCTATATATATATATATATATCGTCACAAACAGAACTGCCCGGTAAAACTGTAGGCAGAGAGAGAGAAGAAGACAACAAACGAGGGGCTGTGCCAAACTGTTTCGTCGGAGTTTCACCGACTCATCAGGAGGCTGAACCCTCAACAGTCTGCAGAATCCCCTCACTGATTACACTGTAAATGATAATCTACCTTAACCAAAATCAAAGTAG
>BFEA01000160.1:445204-465979 GCA_003427395.1 Chara braunii | reverse complement strand
CTTCGGTGGGCGTATCCCCGCCGAGTTACCAGTCCACAGTACGAAAGCTAATCAGTTGCAATCGCAGAGGTGGACCAGCCGAGGGCGTTTCTCGTTCGCTGTAGCATAGGGGGTACGCGCGGTAATACGCCTCTATCGAACCCGCACGCGAACCGACCTCTTGGGGGCCTGAGGTCCCAAGCGCGTCCCGACGTCGGTCGACTAGGACGCATCCCACACCGCACGCGCACACCACTCTAACAACCACAAAACAACAACACACACGCATATGCATACGGAACGACACAACACAAACAACGCGACAACGCTCCTAGCCCCTCAGTAGCCGACCCATAACTTTCCAATGCGGAAATCGAATAGGCGTCGCGCGCGAGACTTAGTATAAAACCGCGCGGACGTAGGGCTAACTCATATCAACTCGCAATGCAAGCTTACGCAAGCAGTCGCAATGATGGCGTACCATGTAGTACTCATACTCATGCGGTCCTCGTTAGTCTCGAGGGTCGCATTCGACACTCAAGTGTCGGCTGATACGCGCCTTGAGGGTTAATCTCTCGACGCTGGACAACCGCCATGCGCGGTTGAAGACCACACACCCTCTTCTGCACTATGTGCACAGTGGGTGGTACACATGTCCATACCTGTGGTGGCAGTCGTTTCTAGCAGCCCTGGGGATGAGTCCCACCCCAGGCCTNCTTCTGCACTATGTGCACAGTGGGTGGTACACATGTCCATACCTGTGGTGGCAGTCGTTTCTAGCAGCCCTGGGGATGAGTCCCACCCCAGGCCTGGGCGAAAGTCAAGGGGTTTGACTTTGACGGCTGCCACAGACTACAACGTCCAACCATGAAAATCTTTAAGAAGCAAGGAATAAATGGGATCTCTCTTTTTTTCTCAAACCATAATTTGGTTAACCCTTGCGAACGATCTCAGTAAGCCGCGCGCATACCCAAGAGCCCATATAAGTATATATATACAAGGCTTATTTATATAGGACGATCACTTCTCACTGTCACAGTGGGGCTCCTCTCAGCCATATATGTATGTAATCGCAGACAGTCACATCCAGAAGCCGAACCACAACCATACCTGCAATCACATCAAAGATTCATCCAGAAGTCCACGCACTACACGGGGTCAACTTCAACCATTCCTTGCGCTCATACCCCTTGCTTTAGCCATACAAGCCTCACTCGTGCAACTCTTAAATAAATACTCAGTACTTTTGTTGGATGACCATTCAATAAAGTCCGGGTGAAAACACAACAAAACAGTTCAATCACAAGGCCAAAGTCTTTAGGTTGAGTGGCAGGAGTGAATTGGAGTTGAATCGTAAACCGACGAATCGGCAACCGATCTGTTATCAGTGATAACAGAAGATAATCCTCAAGGGATCAAGCTGAATCTAATCCTGAACTTGAATCAACGATCAAGAGGACCTGTAACACACGACAAGTCAAGGCCCCAGGCTAAATCCATAAGCCCATGGAGAACAATCTCCATATCAAGATCTTACCCAAATCATCATAGTTAACTATATCTAGGCCTACCTCTAACAAGTGCCCAAAGAAAGGTACACTCATGGCAAAATCTCCCCTATTCAGAGTGGACTACCAGAATCGCCACCTGTCAAAATATATTTTATCTCTTTCAAACTAAAAAAATTTCGGCACCGCTTCCCGTAGGAAAAATGTTTTTTTCAGAATTTATATAAGTTCAAATATGAACACAGAAATAATCTCTGACTCTGAAAAGTCAAATTTTGTCTAACTCTCTGAATTAGTGAAAATTTGGGCAGCACTCTCTTTAGAAAGGGAGACTTCCCAGATTTACAATAAGTCAGATATGAACTCAAAAAACAACTTGAGTCCAACTTAGACAAGATTTAACCAACTCCTTAGTTTTGCAGAAATTTCGGCAACACTCCCTTTAGAAAAGTGTTATTCCAAAATTTATACAAGGCTAAGTCCAGAATTTGAAAGTAACTTTGACTTTCCAAAGCTCAATTTTGTCTAACTCCCTGAATTAGCAAAAATTTGGGCAGCACTCCCTTTAGAAAACGAGACTTCCCAGATTTTAACTAAGTCGGATANAAAGCTCAATTTTGTCTAACTCCCTGAATTAGCAAAAATTTGGGCAGCACTCCCTTTAGAAAACGAGACTTCCCAGATTTTAACTAAGTCGGATAAGAGAAAAGACAAAGTTGAACTTTCGACAAGTCAAAATTCAACTAACTCCTTGGATTTGTAGAAATTTCGGCAGCGCTTCCCGTAGAGAAAGTAGCTTGCCAAGATTTATACAAAGCCAAATGTAAGAAAAAATCTCAGAAAATGCAAGAATTGATCTAAGTAAAAAAAAGTTACTACAAAAAAAATGCAAGAATTGACACTAACTCCTATAGCTCTAGCACATGGCGAACAACTAAAACAACTACTTATCAACCTGAAACTCAGACTAAGTAGTGACCTCACTCAGTCACATGCAAGCCAAACCATTAAGGTAAGTACTCTCACCAGCCCAAAATTCATTCCATATAGATAGTTTATGAATTTTTTAAAGTTCTTAAATCCTTATATCCATCTTACATAAGACATAGAGTTGGACCATTCACAGTAGAAATAATATCCTGCTTGTCTTTAAGGTATACACGAATAGGTTGCACAACTACTTCTCTCTTATTTTGGGCATATGACTAGGTCATTCACTCTAAAAACAATGCCTAGCCGCTCTGAACTGTTTAATAACCAAAATTTAATAATTTTTCTGACTTTGTCTTAAAAAAAAAAGCAAATATGGGCAGGGGATTGAACCATTCACATTAGAAACAATGTTCAGCTTGCCCAAAACCATTTCCATTTATACTCCGTAATTTTTTTTTTCTCTTCTTACTGATATGGCTTAGCGCTGGACCATTCACCATGGAAACAATGCCTAGCTGTCAGATCACATGCAAATATATATAAAGTATTTTCCCTTTATACTCAATTTAACTTATGTGCATGGTTTTCAGGCTAAACCATTCACCATGGAAACGATGCTTAGCCTTAGACCAGAAATCCTCCCTCGGAATAAACAAGAACTTAAACTCCTTCAATCAGGCAAACCCCCAGAGTTAACTAGAGCAACCAGACCATTCACCATGGAAACAATGTCTGGTTCCCTAGAAAACAACTAAATAAACACAACAACCAGATCATTCACCATGGAAACAATGCCTGGTCTTTCAGAAAACAGTCAAATAAATACAGCCCTGAGTCATTCACCATGGAAACAATGCTCAGACTTTGGTTGACCCTTCCAAACGCATGCAAGACTACCTTCCTCCCACCTTCCCCCAGTTTATTCCTTTGTCTGCTTTCAACCAAAATAAAGAAGAAACTTAGGCTTCACTCTCACACGTTCTTTCCATTCAGTCTAATTGGGTCCTGGAGAGAAAGCAAAAACTATAGGGACAACCTCATGCATACAATAGCCATACTGCAGGGGGGGTAAACAAACATGGGTGGTAGCAGGTTGTACAAATGGAAATGGTTTACCTGACGATTCCCTGCCTCCAGAACTCCTCCTGAGTTCCGGCAGAGCTCCCGCAATCGGTGGGTGGACTCCCCACAGAGTCTTGACGCGGATTACGGGTTGCAATACTGCGTGCCGCCTTCCTCTCAGAACCAGGGGACTAGACTTAGAGTAAGAAGGGCAGGAGGAGAAGGATTTTTAGACTCTCATATCCAAGGGAGGTGCTCTCAGAGCTCACTGGGAGGGTCTTGGTACCTTTAATCACCTGAGGGCCCGCAATGGTGGCCAAGTAACAGCAACTTGGTCAACCCTCAAATTCAAACTGCGGAGTCAAACTCTCATGACGAACTTCTGAATCGTAAGAATAGCCCCCTCCGCCAGTATTCCTCTGAGTTGCGGCAACAGCCTCCTTTGCGGTCCCGACACTTCTTTCAGGCCGCACCTTTGCCACTCCTGGCGAGGCTGCTATCACGCGGCCTTACCCGACCTTACTTAACGCAGCGCGGCAGTTCACAGCAAGCTCATCAATGCCTGTAATAGACCCGCAACCACCACGAATGAGCAGAACACCCAACAACCGTGTAGTGAAGCGCGGCGTGGACATAGTATGCCTAGCAGCTCACCGGTATGTTGTTACCAGCCCAGTATCAGTTTGCAACGTGCCCCAACAACCCACACAGGTGGATGGAGACAGTCGCGGTCAATTGCCGCATTCGTCTCTCCTCAAGATAAGTGACCACCGCCCTCAGCCAATAGTTAGGTCCCCATCCTCTGCAGACTGTTGGCTCCCGCCACCCGATAGTCAGGGAGTCACTCCGACCCGCTCTCCACCATTGCCCGCAAGCAACACAGGCACCCCGAACCGAGCGGCCCCTTATCCCGGTGTGCCAGCCTCGGTGGATGACGGCCTCCCTGTCCCGCTTTTCCTTTCTCCGCCCTGATAAGCATTCCCTTGCTCTCTCTCTCTCTCTCTCTCTCTCTCTCTCTCTCTCTCTCTCTCTCTCTCTCTCTCTCTCTCTCTCTCTCTACCCCTGTGTACCGTGTGACCGGCCTCCCACTACTTGTCCCAACAGACAATACACGCCCGAATGGACCTGCTTGCAAAGGCGGTTAGGTCCATTCCCCACTTTGGCTACTCCCCCGATGCTCCACGCACTTGGCCAACTTCATCTTCGAGATCGCACACCTTAAAAACCCCCATTTAGACCCTTTCCCTGCTCGATTCCACTGAGAATCGGGCACCCTGCTTATTTCAGGCTGCGCCCAGCCTCCCCATTGCCATATCCGCCTGCATGCATCTGGCTCACTCCCTCGTCTAGGTTCACCCGTCCTTTTCCTTTCCTCTTAACTTCTATCCCACTAACCCTCTGTTAGGCTAACTTCAAGGTCGGATTCCCCCGACACCCAACCCCCAGATGGGTTTGTCCACCCGCTCGATTTCGTTACGAATCGAGTGTTTTGAACGAATCCCCTTCCCGGTCGTCCTCCTCCCGCCATAACTCGGCGCAGTCCGTTCCTTGACTAACTTCTTCCCTACTAATTTTCTCATCTATCTGACTTCGGATTCGGGTTCGCCAGCCCCGAAATCCTCAGATTTGGATTTTTCCTCGCTCGATTCTTTCAAGTATTGAGCGGGATATCCTTTCTTCTCTTCCCTCCGTTCGCCTCTTCCGCCATAGCTCGCGCAACAACTTTTCTTAGTAACTTCTACTATACTAATCTAACACTAAAACTAACCCTACCATCGAACTCGCCTACCATCAGAACCCCCAGAACGACTTTTCACTCGCCCGTTTTCGTTTAGAAACGGGCGAGATCTCATACCTTCTCCCCCGCCACGGCCAGCGTCTGCCATTCCTCTTGCTGCGCGTACCTGGCGCGGAATCGCGCCAGGTTCATCCTTTCGTTTTCCCCCTTGTCTGCGCCTCACCGGCTTTCCGCCCGTCGCTTCCAGTCACCCCGCTGTTGTTTCTCCTCCGAGCAGTGCTTCGTCCTGATAGCGCTCAGGGGTGGAGAGGTTTGTCACCCACCGGTCGGCTGCCTCATCCCTCCGATCCTCTTCTCCCTGCCCGTTACTCCCCACCTGCTCCGGTTAGCGCCCGTCGTCCTACCGCCCCGACCCACAGCGCCCAACAACTATTCAACAGCTTCGTTATCCTAAGGGAAGGGACTCCGAAGGGAACCAGCTACTAGACGGTCCGATTGGTCTTTCAACCCTATACCTACTCCGACGACCGATTCCATTGAGCAAAGGCAATAGTGAGGTAAGAAAAAAAAGAAGACAAAAAGGGAAAAAGGATAAAGGCCCAGGCGTACGGGCTCACCTCTTTACTTATGCGGGCCATTCTTGCGCAGGGACCACGCTAATCTTCTCTGTATCGTTCCAATTTTAACGGATGTCCCGGAGGACTCCTCCCAGTGGCAGGCACCTCACGGTGCTGCCAGCGCCTGACCGGGCCCTAAACAAAACCGGATGGGCTCGAGCTCAGGCCTATATTTCAATGGGTGTACTGCTGAGCTAGGCCCATAAGCCCTAAAGGTAACCACGGCCCCGCACCCCACCTACGGCACCGTGCCTCAAGGCAAAACGGGCACGGCTTCGGCGCAGCCCGCGAGGACAGTTTGTAACAACACTTCAGGCATCCCTACGAATACAACATATTTCTCGTGGCCCGACATTAGGCCCGATATCGCGCCCTAGGACGGGACGCGAGAAAAAAAAATAAACCAAGGAGAAAAAGGTAAAAGTAGTAGACGTAAAATGAGAAAATTAACGGGGAGCCCTACGGATCGGCCCCCTCCGCTGTGCCTGTAAACAAAAACGGGGGGGGATAGCCTCGTCGGGCCCTCGACCCCTCGGTCTCCTCCATGCCGCTCCAATACAGTTGCTACGCCAACGCCCGCCGGCCTCGATCCCCGAACCTCCATCATGATAGTAACAGTCCGTCGTAGTGACCTATAGGGCTATGCCCACGCCAGAGACCTGCGCCCGCAGAGTACCATATAAGGCAGTGCCGCGCGGCGTTTTGGGCCAACAAAACCGCCTGCACGGCTCCCAGTGCCCGCACCGGCTTGCTTATACTGTACCATAATTGCCCCGCGCGCCATCCTACGACACCCCACTCGCCGCACAAAGTCGCGCCGTCGCTGCCGATGCCGTCGTCGGGGTCGTTCTCCGCACACACGCTCGACTCGGTCAAACGTAGCCATCGAAAGAAAATATCCCCTAGATCCTAGTTTAATCAAGAGTAACCAAAAATAAAAACTTAAAGATAAAAATAAAAATAAACAGACTGGCGCCCGCGTCGGTTTCGTAATCAACATTAGGGGAGGAATCATGCGCGCCTTAAACCTGCGCGCCCACGCACTCTCTGCTCTAGTCAACCATCATGTCCACGTAATCACAGACACGGCTGCGCCTAGCGCGGTATAGTTAAACTTTAAACCGACTATTTTCTGTCACTTGCAAAAAAACAGGGCGGATACCCTTGTAAGGGTATTCGCGCCGACAACGGATCGATCAACTCGAACTCCATCATCGTATTCAGTAGCACATCTCTATCTGTTGAGCTTCCCTGCTTCGAAACAGTACTATCTAATGACAGATTCCAGTCTCCCGTGATAATTACTCGGTCACAGTCAGGTACTACAAAGGCCAGCTCCTTAATAAAATTAGCCCGATCCTTCTGATCTGTAGGAGCATAGATTGTCGTTATCAACCATTCTTCCTCTGCAATTCCCAACTTAACCCACGCCCAACTTCCCCATAAGTCTGCGTAGAAGTCAATTATCATGGTCTCTAATCTTTTGTGTATCAGAATCCCTACTCCCCTCGTTTCTTGTGCCGGGGACCACAGTTGTGGCTTATCCCACCACATTCCCAGCGCACATTATTTGAACTTCATTTGCGTAGATCCAGGCTTTCAGCCTTTCCTTCTTAAATTCCCTGATCTATCTCCCAGTCCACGCACGTTCCACGTAGCCACCCTCAGGTTGTCCATCTCTGCTCAATGTTTCTCCTCATAGCGGGCCTGCCCCTTGCGAGTTGATTGTTCTCTGGGACGGAGTCGGTCCCTGGAGCCATGGTTTCGTTGGGTACGTCTTCATGAATGTAGAGGTCAGTTTCTTCTCGCTCGGCGGTTTCCTTTCGACGTCGATCAATAGTTTTGCAGACTTGATAAGCGGTACCCTGATTTTGCTCAGCCCTTGCTTCTTCTTCTCTGTAATCCAACTCACTGGGCATAATTTCATGCCCTCTCTTTCCAGCATTTCAATCTGGCCTTCCACGAAACGGACATCTAGAAGCGGCACGAAGCACTTAATCTTCTTGTTGTTTTCCGGATTGTCAACTAACAGCCTTGGCATCAGAAGGTCTGCAATTAGTCGAAATAGCAGTCTATCTGACACCACTGTTCGAACCATGTTCACGATCGCTGTTGGCATCGGGGATTCTGGCGACGAGAGCGACAGAAGGTACGTGCTGCCATCTTGGGCTGTCCAAGCAATTAAGAAGATCTCATTCCTTATTGTCGTGCAGAATAGTGGAAGGATCTTTGACTCGATCCCATCTTGTTGCCCCCTCGCTGCTGCCACCGGTATTCTCCTTCTTGTTGTCTTTATGCCCGGTGTTACCATTTCTCTTATCTGACCTTGAGAACCTTCCGAGCCCGTTGAGCCTGACTTCTCCCCTCGGATTCCGTATAGTTCTGATGTTGCGTATCTTCTTGTCTTAGGCGACGCTGTTTTCCCGGTGTGCCTCTTGTCCCTCCGCTTTCTCCCGTTGCTTCCCGGGTTCAGATCCGGTTTGCACTGCCTTCACCTCCTCTGCTTCTCTGTTCTCCGTGTCCTTGGCCACTCATTCCTTGTTTTGCACCGTTGTTCCTATTCCTGGAAATGTCCTGTAGGGCGTCCCTCCTCCTTGTACACCTCCTCCTCCATATCCATATCTTCCCAGTTCCTCTTGGATGTAATATGGAGCTCCGTACCCTCCTGGCGGCATTATGTGGTTTAACGATCCCAGTCCTGACCATGGTCCAAACACCGATAAGTTATTCGGCACTCCTGGTATTGCGTTCGGCATTCCCGGTGTCGCAATTGACATTCCCATGGGGGGTGGTCCCACTGGGGGATACGGATTCCGTACTCATCCGTTTGGCGAGTACGTTGCATTGTAGTAAAAGTTGCTTGTTGTCTCATGCAGCGGCTGCTCCCTTGGGACCTCTGGTCTTGGTTCGGCCTGACTTGCTTGTGGACCCAACGACCCCGAGTACTGTGGTTGTGCCACCGACGCTTCTTGTCTTCCTTCTTTCCCTCCTTAAGAGCCCTCCTGCTGAGATTGCCAGTTTCTTCGATACTGACTTTCTTTGTGAAAGAAGGCTCTGCATCGTCTACATCTTGGGGTGTCTGAGGATGTCGAGTTCACCGTCAACGTATCTCCCTCAAACGTCACGACTGATATTTTGCCTTTCATATTCGGTTTTGCCGCAAGGTACAGGACGAATTTGAGGTTGATGAGGGATGGCTTATGTCTGTCTTGTTCAGCTGGGTGTGTATGGATAACCGTCCCAATCGCCTAAGCCACTTGGGCTTCCAGATAGAACATTGCATCTAGCGGTACTTGTATCGCTATTACCCAGAAGTTCGCCTCGTCTTCCTGTCGCCTCTGTTCCCGTAGTTGAGCTCTCGCCAGCCAAGGCTTAAAGTCCGTCATGTACCTGGTAGGCCCGAGTGTTACCTCGCCCCTTCCCTTAGTCAGCATCCATTGCCTTACTACCATGCTTTTCGCCACATATGAAACAACGTTTGGACCCTCCACCTTTATCCTCCCTCTTCGGAACGTACTTGCGTCAAAGTCTTCATCTTGTGTGTGTACGTCCTCGTATGCCCTTACGATATCATCCTTCGTCTTCTTCGACAGAAACCTTGTTGCCGCCTCTCAAAAAATCACCGTCACTGTGTGATCTTTTAGCCATTCCACTTTCGTCTTGTCTACCCCGTTGTTGACCTTGAAGGTGACTTCTCTCCCGTTGACCGTCATTTCGCCGGGGTCGATGGAGGTTGGCAGGATTCCTTCATCGTAACACAGTCTTGCCAATTCTCATACTCTGTCTTCGTCTTTGTCCATTGGTTGCTCCGGAGCCCCGGGGGGAGATCGTGCCCCACCCCTGATTTCTTCCATGTCTGCCATCCTCACGGTGGCCCTTGCTCTCCTCCACTTGTAAGCTTTATTCCTTACTACCCTAGTCAATCCTTTCAACCCTATGTACTACTCCTTCCTTATAGTGCTTGGTAACTCTTCTCTTTCCTAGCTCCCTCTCCCGCATATCTATCGTGCTTCCTATGTCGGGTTCGGAAACCGAGTGGCTGCGAGCAATTCCTTCATGGCCCCTACGAGCGCCATGATCGCGTGCCAAAGCATGTGATGGCGGACCTGCCCTCTACCAGGGGACTATCTCGGCGGTAGTTCCCTGTGTCAGCCCATGTCTCTCGTTACTGGTTGACCACGCCTGGTCCGAGCGCTTGAATTAGCGTCAGCGGAGGCGCGACGGGCTGACCACGCCGATATCTAACATAGTACTATGGGGTAAGGAACGAGTGGCCCTGATGAAAGAATGGGAAGAAACTCAGATCAAGAAATTGGAGATCTGGGCGAACAAACTTCGAGTAAAAGGAGTGGCGGTATATGACCGCATGACCCGTGAGTCCTTCCAAAAGCTTGCACCAAGCAGAACGTCAGTGGTCATGACCGAGCTGCAACATCCATTTGACAAAGATGCAAGAAAGGCAGAGGAATTAGTAGATTTGTGTAATTATGTTGTCGTGGACTACAAGGATATCATGATATTGACATCCCAGACTCAAGGCTCTGAAGTGGTGACGAACCTGTATGAAGAAAACTCGCACTGGATGACCACGGACATCAGACTCTCACAACATGGGAGACTTGATCTAGACAGGTCAGTGACGAAGAAAGAAGCCCAGGAAGTATTGAAAAACATGGCAAAAGGGAAGGCGTCAGGCAATGACAGGTTGCCAACAGAGTTATACTTAGAGCTTTAGGAGACTGTCGAGAATCATTTGGTGGAGATCTACAATAACAGTTTGTCAGGGGGGAAACTTTCCACAGGGATGCGTAATGGTCTTATCTCGGTACTATTTAAGAAAAGGGACAGTCACTGCACTGAAATCAGGAATTGGCGGTCATTGTCACTGGTGAATGTTTCATATAAGATATTCAAGTTGGCAAAGGTCTTAGCCCCCAGGCTGGGAAAGTACCTCCCAGACTTAGTAAAAGCGGACCAAGCAACTTTTATTAAAGGAAGAAAGATTTTTTACAACATTATCACTGCAGTAGAGACTCTAGAAGTGGTGCAAAGGTTGGACCTGAACATGGCGGTACTTCTTTTAGACTTAGAGAAGGCGTACGATCGAGTGAATTGGTCGTATGTGCTCTCTACGCTGCAGTGGATGAAATTTGGGGATAACTTTATCAGTCACGGTTGGGTCAAGGTGCTCTATACCTTCTCAACACCAACACTCATGCCCCTTGTCTCCTCTCCTGTTTGCAGTCCAGTTCGAAATGTTTCTGAACAATATTAGAGAACATCCACAAGTCATAGGCATGCCAACAAGTCCGACAACGTACAAAGTGAAGGCCCTGGCGGATGACCTGTTTGCCGTCTCAGAGAACTTAGTAGAATCACTAATCGCACTGAAAGACTGCCTGGACGAATTCTCACTACTTTCGGAAGCCGCCATTAACTGGCATAAGTCAATTTATCTACTCTCGGAGGCATTCAAGTTGGAAACAGAGTGGGGAACGAAACAGATCGAACAGGACAAGTCAAAGAGGTTCCTGGGGTACAAATATTGCTCATGGACTACTCGGCCGCTCAAGATGACATTCTACTCCAAAAATCTCTACATGGACTCATAACATGGGGGAAGGCACCGCACCTCTCAATCTTCGGCAGAGCGTTGGTCCTGAATGCCAGTGGAGCATTGTTTGCCCTGTTGTGGTTTGTTGGTGCATTAGAAAGGTTGGCGACCCCACCTACAAACAGATAAGGAGGAAGGCAGCGAGGTTCATCTGGAAGCCGTTTGCAAAACAACAAGGGAACTTCATCTCTAAAGTGGCCTCGGAGATGTTGTGTCTCCCAAGAACGGAAGGGGGACTAGGAATGAGAGATCCGGCAAAGCAAAATGAAGCAATGTTGGTGAAATGGATCGTGAGAGCCTGCTTAGAAGAGCCTGTCCCCCACTGGGTGCACTTAGCGGAGAAGATCCTAGCAGACAAATAGAGCATGATGAGGACGGGAGATGTATGAACCTGTGTTTTCCTTTACTCTTACCAGAGAATGGAAGTTAAGTCACCGTTGTGGGCAGCAGTGATTTAAGCTTGGAGGAAATTGTGGCCAGATGTATGGGCGGAGCTAGTCACAAAAGGAGAAGTCCTCGCACAATCAATCTTCGAGAACTTGAGGATAAGAGGAGAGAACGACCAGTGGCTAGGTGCAGAACCCCAAAGCGTGGGTAGGAAGTGGATTGAGCAAGGGGTGCTGAGAATTAGAGATATTTGGAATGCCTTCTCAGAGGATTAGCGGACAGTAGAAGAGGTGAAGGAGAGTCTGGGACAAATGAGGTAGGTGGGAAAAAAATTGGCAACTTGAAGCTTCATTAAGGCTATCCCAAAACAATGGAAGAAACTACTTGCCCCACACTCGGTAGACCCACCGGGAACCTGGTACATCCAAGAGACACAAGAGGAACATAAATTGTGGGACCTAATGAAAATTCAACCAAATGGGATGAGAACCTTTGAGGGTTGGGGAATGTCGAAGGGAAGCCAGCGAATCATAAAAGCAAGGGAAGGCTGTCCAACTCTCGGATCTACTTTAACAACGATTTCGTTAAAACGAACATTTTATATATTTTTGAATGAAATTAAAACTTATTTGTTTGGCTTTAAAAATGTCACCGTTTTAGTTGCTTGGGGTCCCCCTTGGATGTACCTAAACTTCAAAGCAAAGGAATGGACAAACCAGCAGCTAAAACGGTGACACTTTGTCATTCCTTTGAAGGAAAGGAATGACAGAGTGTCACCTCCAGGCTTGAAGAAAAAAATGACAAAGTGTTCAAAGAAAAGAAATAGACAAACAAGCAGATGAAAACGACATTCACTCAACTAATGAGAAGGTCAATACTATCGGATTGGAGAAGGAAAGTTAGTAAGGCAAGGAACAAAGAAACAGGGATTAAATCGTTTGAAAACACGTGAGGAATATGTGGCAAGATGACTAAGATAGGATCTTGGAGATTGGTACTAGGTGACTGGTTTGCAAAAGAGTAGAGCAAGAGAAAATCGATAGATAAGGACCAGAGCACTCGATCGACAGGACTTGGAACAGTCGCTAGAGAGCGGCAGAGGGAATGTAGGCGGAGGGAGTGCTAGAATGATAAACCGTCGAAATTAGACGACACATTAGGATATAGAGGAAAGGTAGTGTGGAAGGCACATGTGGAAGAGATAGGCCCTGGTGGTAATGGTTGTTATATATCTCAGGGTGGGAATGTCAGGACACAGGTCCTTGAGACCGGAACTGTTCCTAGATTAAAGTACCCCCCTGAAGCCTAAGTTAAGCTGGCTAATGTTGTCAGTAAGTTCATCCGGGTTGAATTGTGAGGATCCCCGGTCTCGTTGAATGATTTTTAATAAAGTGTTTGATTTGAAGAAAAAAAATTAAAAAATGAGCAGGAGACAACATTTTTTTGTTTATTCCCTTCCCCCTGAAAATAGTCCTTGTGTAAGCTCTCGATCCCGACAGTGGTAAGAGAACCGTCCGAATTGAGGGCTTATCTATCGGGTTGCTCCATCTATTGGTGGGGAGCAGCGCCTGCTAGAAACCGGGTCCAGCATCCCATTGATACATCTTATAACACAGATTGTTGTTTGTTGTTTCCTAGGACTGTGGTCGTTTCTGTCTCAGCCTGGAGCTCCGTTTTCCCATGGAGCTGCCAGTATCACTCATCCCTTTTTAGAGCGCCCCTTTTCTGTTACCCCGGCCCTATTCAACAGCTCGGTTGTTCGTTATGGTTATTTTTGTCCTTTTAAACCCTTTAAGCCCTTAAAACCCTATACCCTCTTAAAACCCATGCATAATACATTCGTCATCCTTGACAACTTAATGGTAACAGTTACAATGGAACGAAAGTTGGTAATTGCCACGTGGTTAAAAACCCCTTGAAAAAGAGGACCTTCTAAGGGTATTGATTTGAATTCATAGATAATTATGATATTTTTTTTTTCACGAGCTTCAAGATGAGAATTTTTTGAAAAGTTTCTTGGCAGCAAAAGGGAGATTGAACTTTCAAGTATAAGTTTTGGAAAGTAAGGCTTTTAGAAAGGGGTATGCTTCCGTTCGTTACATCCTTCGTTTGTTTGATTGTGTAATTTATTGCCCCTACTTGTCGGTCGTTCTGACTTTGAAATAGGATCGCAAGCAGTTGGACTCTACTAGTGCAGTAGCAGTTTTTGATCAAATTTGTAATCTTCGAGAGGGATGTATTGCTGCAATTTATTGTCCATGCTTGTCGGTGTTTCCGACTTTCAAATAGGACCGCAAGCCGCTGGACTATGATACCGCAACAACGGTTCTTAATCAAAGCTATAAATCTTGCGAGAGGGATACATTGGTGCAATTTATTATCTCTGCTTGTCGGTCTTTCAGGCTTTCAAATGGGGTCTCCAAGCATGGACCGTACTAGTGCAGCAAGTGTTCTTCATCAAATCTGTAATTTTGTGAGAGGAATGCATTGGTGCGATTTGTTGTCCCTCCTTGTCGGTCTTTCCGGTTTTCAATGAGATCGCCAACCGTTGGGCTCTATTAGCGCAACAACGGTCATTGGTGACTCGGTGAAATTTGTTAGTTTGCAAGAGGGATGCATACAGTTCATATATGGGATAAGGTCGGGGCTGCCACTGCTCTTGTTGGGACTGCAACTCTTGCAACTACTATTACTTTTGATTGTAATGGTGATATGGGGCAATGGTATGAACAGGTTGTGTGTTGCGCGACTATGGCAGTGGTAGCATAGGCAGTGCCTTAGCAAAGATGACAGGTGTGGTCTAAGTAGTGCTATAGTCACAGGGCCAATTATGACATTGACTCAACATAGCACTATCATAGCCTCGATGACTTCGACTTGATGAAGGTAAGTCTGACCTACACCAATCTTTAAAAAACTCAGATAGTCTGGCAGACTTGTACGACTTAAGGATGAACATTCTTTGAGAGACATAGATGAAAGACAATAGTAGTCTAGCAAATCGAAGCAACTTAATTGGACAACTCAAGTTGCCCAAGAGCACACTGACAAGATGTGATGGACCCACCGGAATGACGGTCCTCGGTGACTTGGACTTGACGAAGGTAAATCTGACCTACACCAATCTTTTAAAAACTCAGATATTCTGGCAGACTTGTAGAACTTAAGGATGATAACTCTTTGAGAGGCATAGATGGAAGACAATAGTAGTCTAGCAAATCGAAGCAACTTAATTGGACAACTCAAGGTGCCCCACAACACACTAAAAAGATCTGATGGACCCACCCGGATGGCGGTCCATCCCAATCAAGACGAAGGGATGAGAGAGATGGAGATGAAGATGGAGATGGAGATGGAGATGGAAGGAACAACACAACTCCAATGCATACTCAACACGCACTTACTCCAAATTGTGCAAATGAGGAATGAGGCTGAGAACAAACTACAGTTGGGGTATACCCCCAACGGACTGACTGCACTGGACTATACAGGTACCAAAAGTGGTGTCGGGCAGGACTGGACTGATTATAATTTTGTGAATATCCATACAAGAAGTGCATTTACGGAGACGATGCATCCAAACATATGTCGAGATGGGAGAAGAAAACAAGGTGACGCAAAGGATGACAACGAAAGTGATGTAGAGAATAGTCGAGTTTGCGATCCGCTTCATGGTGTGAATGGTCTACGAGGCCCAAGTGAGTTGTCTAAATGCAGTCCCTGGGCTAAGTCTCACTTAGCTGGATTCTTTCTTCATTTCTGGCTGTTATATTTCATGATACATGGTTGTAAATTGAGAATTCGAGTAACTGGGACTTGATTGACAGATGGTCACCGCCAGGCACCAAGAGTAGAGTAGTTATTGAAAAAAAGGAAAGAGAGCAAAAAAAAAAATAGTAGAGTAGTGTGTCATGAACTCATGAGGACCCGTGAAAGAGTTGATCCAGTGC
Organism: Chara braunii; assembly: GCA_003427395.1. Lineage (NCBI taxonomy): Eukaryota > Viridiplantae > Streptophyta > Charophyceae > Charales > Characeae > Chara > Chara braunii. The sequence goes on along the minus strand of BFEA01000160.1, from coordinate 450,191 downwards.
GCGGTTTTTTGGCGAGAAAGATGTAAAACGAATCTAAAGAGCAGATTCATATGAGGCCATTCCGCGGGGAAATCAAAAATGTAATAAAATTCGGACTTGAAACTTTTTGTGTTGCTTTGTGGCAGGGCTGTTGATCTGCTTGTGCTCACTTCTTGGAAAAAGGTTTAAGCACCGAGAATGTTGATCTGCAACTTTACTCGCGGACAAGAAAAAATAACTAAACTCGTTCCCTCCTTTTTTTTTTTCTCTCTTGCGCCCTTTGACAAGGAATTGTGGGGAGTTCTTGTGAGGCCCCACTAAAAAAACGCGCTCGCATTCTTGAACGATCCCATGCCAATAGTTAATGCCAACCACCCTTCTCGGTATGGGATCCGACCGGTAGTTGTTTCTCTTCAAATTGTAAAGGGTGGTTGTCCTCAGAAGAGAAGGGTGGTTGGCCTCACAGAAGAAAGAAGGGTGGTTGGCCTCACAAGAGAAAGGAATAAGGTGAACCTAGACTTTGAATAGGATTCTATTTATCGTGAGTGCGGATACTCACGCATGCTTGTTAGGATTACTCACAAGAAGAGAAGGGTGGTGGGCCTCACAAGAGAATGCATGAGTGTAGACACGCACGCATGCAGCCACTTTTCGTTGCAAGAGCCTCCCCAATCATTGGATCTGGGAGGATCAGATCCTATTTATCCTATGTTATTGTATTCTTCGTCAGTCTTCACCCAGCTCCCAACTGAGGAGGTGTGGGATGTTTGTCTTGCTCTTTTTTAATTTTCGCACACATCATTCAACTTTCGGCACTGCAGTGTAAGGACGAGAGAGCCCGCGTGAGCGACTGCAAGTGATTTGGGAAGCTACCATCGGGGTTTTCCAACGTTTGAATCAAAAAAAATGTGAGTATACATCTGTATGGGCCTCGCCGCATTGCTCATCAAATGTGCAAATGGAAAATGCATCTTCGACTACAACGTGGCAGCATGCATGTGCCATAGTTGTTGTCGTTTTCAATTCGGTGAGTGGTTCGGCGACACCCTTTTCCAAAATCTTTTGACGATATTTTCCTAGTCTTAAGCGGTAGACAAGTGTAAGTGCGAGTGCGTCCTCCCTGGGCGGTAAAGAAGCCCGCCAAAAGTGTTGTAGGCACATCTTCTTAAATTAGTTGGAAAGCGTTCAGTCTGTAGTTGTGAGGTAGGCGAGGTCATCTAGCCTGACCGAGGGCCTAGTTGCACCATTCGCCATCCCCCAGCATTCTGAGTGCATCTCAACAAAGTATTTGTCTAGACACATTTATTGACTTATCGTGAGGGCACATGTGCGCAGCCTGTAGTTTGTTAGTTGATGTGGTTGGGGAGGTGTAAGGTAGTGATTATGCTGTGTTTATGTTTTGTCATGTTCGTTATACACAACTCCAAGAGTGAGTGTGTGTGGGGTCGCGCTGGTGCTTTATTCATATGCTCCAAGAGTGGGCTGAAGCAGAACTTTTTGAGAGAAAAAAAGAAAAAGAGTGTATGTGTGTGTGTGCGTATGCACGTGCGTATGTGAGCGTAGGTGAGTTTATGTGTGTGTGTGTGTGTGTGTGTGTGTCTGTGTGTGTGTGTGTGTGTGTGAGAGAGAGAGAGAGAGAGAAAGAGAGAAAGAGAGAGAGAGAGAGAGAAAGAAGGTAATGTTCTATTCAAATACAATAGTTTGTTCTTTTTAAAGTCGAATACAAAAGGTACGTGGTCTATTCGAAGTGCCCTTCTATTTGAGAAAAGTTGACCCGATTGCCAACTGAATGAATTGTCCCCCCAAAAAATTCACCACCCTTCCCACGACCCTTTGGACCAGAATGGACGGTCGGTATAACGAAGGACGACGAATTTGGCTTAGGGGTATAAAATGCACCCCTGACGGGCTGCAAACTCTAAATTCGCAGCCCTAAGGCTGCGATCTACTAGGGTTTGGCGTCTGTGTTAAGGTGTCGCATTTTGGGCGGCGGGTGACCAAGACGCAAAGTTGGTTTCTTAGGGGCAAAAGAATTTGGGGAACCGGTCCTTGCCAAAATTGTGGACTACCTACAGCTAGCTTTGGTAGAACCGGGACCTAAGGAAAAAGGAAAGACCGGTTCTCGTGTGGAAGTGGACCCCAAAAAGAAGTGGGGGGCGTTGGACGGTTCCACTGGTGGAACCGGACCCCAAAACAAAGTGAGGGCATGTGAACTACAGCGTTGAGGCCCGACTTCTCAAAACAGGGAGATCAGGCGCAACGAAACAGGCGTTTTGCAAGACCCACCTTTGACGATTTTTTGTGCTCGGAGGAACCCACAGAAAAATCTGAAATTTTGATAATCCATAGATGAGGTCGTGTTCTTTCCAGTAGTCTCGGCCCACATGCTCCGGGTAGTTTAGTTTTCTACAACTGTGTGGCGCCAAAAGGCGGGAAAAGAAGGTTGAATAATCTTCTTATTTGATTTCATTCATCTAGTGCCATTAGGAATCGAACTCAGGTCTTCCTTTCAACAGTTCATGGGTGTGCCACATCCTATTCCTCCTATTGGACAGACCAGATCCTTGGGGCCCTAGACATGTCTCATCTAGTGCCATTAGGAATCCAACTCATGTCTTCCTTTCAACAGTTCATGGGTGTGTCACATCCTATTCCTCCTATTGGACATACTAGATCCTTGGGGCCTTAAACATGTCTCTGACAAACCAAACCTTGCCTTACCTTCCCCCTGCATTCACTGAAGCTCCTGCCATCGCCAACGTGACCCCAACATGACACCCCAACCAATCACAAAATAGTAGGCTGCTGACTCCCCTTCCAAAAGGGCGGGTTGTGTACTCCTACAGTCCGTTTGTCAGATGATCAACGGTTCGCAGTGATCCCACAGTCACACAGTAGCAAAAAACTATACTACACGGCTGCATGTGGGCCGAGACCACATGAAAAATATTAGAACAATGAAAAAAATCATTTAGACCGAGAAATAATCGTTGTGCCGATTCGACACATTTTTCATTTTTGTCACTCGGCCATGTGTGGGCCAACTTAAAAAGTATTCGCAATTTCGTGAGTTTTCACTTTCAAAAGAATGTGAGAGAAAACCTGAAAATTTGAGTACTCGTAGATTTTGTTGTGATCTTTCCAGGAAAAACGCTAAATAAATTTAAAAAAAATCATTCCAACTGCGAAATACATCGCGGCCGCAATTTGACCCATATTTCAATTTTGCCATACAGCCTCTCTCTCTCTTTCTCTCTCTCTCTCATGTCTCTTATACACATCTAGATGTGTATAAGAGACATCTCTCTCTCTCTCTCTCTCTCTCTCTCTCTCTCTCTCTCTCTCTCTCTCTCTCTCTCTCTCTCTCGTGCGAGCTCTTAGTCTCATTGATTGGCTACCTTAGGGCTGCGTTCCCCACGTCCACGCAGTAGACAATTGAAAAACCTTGGCAAATAGTGAGTGGTGGTTGCAACTACCAGGCCCAGAGGGTCGTCGACCCCGTACTGCCTCTTGGTCAATATGAGAAACATATGTTCTAGGCAGCTGCGCTGCTTGCCAACCTTGTCAAATAAATGGTGATTTTGAATCTGCAGCTAGAGGTAGAGGGAGAGAGTAGGCAGACAAAATCGCCACTTTTTTGTCTTTCTCCCTTTTGTTTTGAGAGTGGCGGAGTGAGGTTCGTAAGACCGTCAGTCATTGAGTAATCAGTTGAGGCTGCAATAAGTCCTTGCTAGCGGGCATGAGTTAACCGGATAGATGGAGCGAGTCATGGTTTGGTCGTTTCTGGCAATTTGAAAGTCAGTCAGCGGTACTGTTGACTCCCTGTGGTTGAAATTCCTAGAGTAGAGTCTGGAGGGGTTACGTAGGCGAAGTGGGGTAGGTAAGTGGATCGCGGAAGGTGCACGAAGCCGTTGCAGAGCCTTCTTCATGGTGGAAACGATGATGAAGACGAAGATGCAAGCATAGCGTCTCCCTCTCCTTTCCAACCCCTTTCCCCCCCCCCCCCCCTCTCCCTCCACCGCCCCTCGCATTCGTTGTTCACCCTTGTTTGCTCCCCCCTCTTGTCTGGTCCTCCCTCCCTTTCCCTGGCCCCCCTCTCTCCCTCCCCACAAGCGGTTGATAGGGACCCCCACTTTTTAGCCCTGGTTACCCCCCCCAGCACTGCTAGTTGCTCATCCACTTGTTTGCTCCCCTCTCTTGTTTGATCCTCCCTCTTGTTTAGTCCCTTCCTATTGTTTGTTCCTTCCCCCTGTTTGTTTTTGCTGGTAGGCTGGAAATATGCACCAGCACTCAACGGATGATGGGTATTGTTTTCCTGTTTTCTTCGAGGTGCGGTTTGTTCGCAGCCCGTCAGGGGTGCGTTTTATGCCCCTGAGATGCCCCTCAGATATTTTTTTCGTCGTCGTCCTTTTCCTTCGTTATACCGGTCGTTCATTCGGGCCCATTGGTCATTGAAAGGCTGGTAAAATGAAAGGCACAGACATTTAAGGGGGGTCGGCAGTTCAAGCAAGTGCAGGACCGGTAGCTGCCCGTGGCATTAGGGCCTTGATTTCCGAATCTGAAACGTCGTGGACACATGCCCTTTGGTCGAAAAATCGAAACGGTACCCCTATTTCAAAAAAATTTCAATCTCAGAAGAACTCGTAAACAAGTCTGAAAATTTGAGGTTTTTTTTTTTTTTTTTAAATTGTCTCAACCGCAAAATAACTTATAGCGCAAATTCATCCCATTTTCCATATTCACCACTCTGCCGGTTCTCCACTCTGTGCTACTGGTAGCCCTCATGGACCTGTGTTACCGGTCCCCCGAATTTCCAATGTCGGGTAGAGTGGTGGTTTGAATTCGAAGCCTGTTGTGGTCGAAATCGAAAAGCAGCGGCGGCCGCTCCCGTTCCCTCTGTGTTCACAAAGTGATAGTCTCCCTGTGTGCGCCGAGAGCGTGGTGCCTTTTCGATCGAGGCATTTTGACAAAGTGCCGCCAAGCCTGATTTTTTTTTTTTTTTTTTTTT
>BFEA01000160.1:393750-410354 GCA_003427395.1 Chara braunii | reverse complement strand
TTGTCACAGCCCCTCGTTTGTTGTCCTCTTCTCTCTCTCTGCCTACGGTTTACCGGGCAGTTCTGTTTGTGACGATATATATATATATATACTATCTATAATCTATCCTTTCCTGCCAAGGTCCAGGTCAGGGTCAGCATATACTATCTATAATCTATCCTTTCCTGCCAAGGTCCAGGTCAGGGTCAGCAGCGCCTGCTGTTCCTCTTGAAGAGAACAGTTCCTAGTGTCTCTACCGTAAACAGCCTGAAACAACATGCGGGGGGTGGTAGGTCGTTAGAGGACAATACTTTTAACTTTTAAGGAATGCTGTATTTCAAAAGCTTTCTATTTGTCAACAATTGATATCAAACTTAATCAAAGTAGATTGTTTCTCATCCATGTGTTTGTTAGAGGAAGAAGGGAGGAGGAAGGGAGGAGGAAGGGAGGAGGAAGGGAGGAGGAAGGGAGGAGGAAGGGAGGAGGAAGGGAGGAGGAAGGAGGAAGGGAGGAGGAAGGAGGTGATAGCTGCCACTACTCGATATGTGTATCGATTGCATAGGTCTTCATGCGAGATACGTATAGATTAAAATTTAAAAATTTGAAAGAGAACCATAAAGAGGTAAGAAGCAAGGACTCGGAGAGCTGAGTGGGATGGAGGTCTGATGGGCTTGGGCGGTGTGAAGAGCGGGGATAAGAGAAAGGTGAGGAGAATGCAAGGAGGGACGTACAGGAAGGAGGGGGGGCAGGAAAGGGTAGGCAAAAAAAGAAAGGAAGACGGAAGTGAGCGGAAAAAAGGAAGAGAGGGAAGGGCAGAGGGAAAAAAAAAAAAAAAAAAAAGGAAGTTGGGAAGTGAATGTGCCTTCAAGTGCTGGGCAGAGGTGTGCTGTGAGTTGGGTTCACGAGATCTGATTACTGCCGCCTGCCCTTATACTCGACGCAAAGAGGGTGTGGAATAGTTCATGAAAGAAAAGACACGCTGAGTTAGAGTTAAAAGCATTGTGAGCAATGGAAATTATGAAAGCATTGTAAGCAATGTAAGGTGAATTCATAAATTATTTTTTCCGCAGGCACCAAGTGACAGCCATCTAATGTGTGTTCTCACCATCTTCTTCTTTTCTTTTTTACCTTTTTTCTTTTAATGGCCCTGGCTCTGTCGGTACCCATTCTGTGGAGCGTCAGTGCGGTTTCTTTCCCCTGGCAAATCATAATACACATCATATACGCACTCATGCTTGTCTTTCCGTTTGGTCGAAGGCGTGCTGAACAGCATTGCTTGTCTTTCCGTTTGGCCAAAGGCGCGCTGAACAGCACTGATAAGTCCATTGCTTTGGAGGATCGACTGCCAGCTGCTGGCGGTGTGGCCCCTGCAATGCCTGCATCTATCTCAGATCCTTTCCAGAGTCTTGTAAGAAGTTAAAATTTTCCTACTAAGTATGCAGGTCCATTGAAAGGATAAAAAACAAAATAGGATCGAGGTTCGTTAACATCTTGAACCTGGATCTTGTATGAGCATAATGGCAGCTGTCTTTCAACTTTCGAGTGCATATGTGGCCGTGGGGTTCTTGCTTTTCGCTGCTGTCTTTCCATGCTCTTGCTATTTCTGAGTTGTGCCAATCTTTCCCACTCGGTAGCAAGTTGCTGTATCATTGCTGCGCTGAGTTGTTGACCTTTGCCAGCCAGATATATGATACAGGGTGCCACACACACTACTAGCCCTCGAAATCACAAAAAATAGCAAAATCAGTGGCCAGATCAAGTCCTCCTTCCTTTCACGGGGACTGGATCTGGCCGCTGGTTTTTCCATTTTGCGATTTAGAGGGCCTAGTAGTGTGTGTATGCTCTCAGAACGGTGCTTACTACGGCCTTCTAGATCACCCTGAATTGTGCTTACTACGGCCTTCAGTCCGGCTTACTACGGCCTTCTAGATCACCCTGAATTGTGCTTACTACGGCCTTCAGAACGGTGCTTACTACGGCCTTCAGTCCGGCTTTCTTTCTTTCTTTCTTTCTTTCGTTCTTTTTCTTTTCTTTGTTTCTTCCTTCTTTCTTTCGTTCGTTCTTCCCTTCTTCCCTTCTTTCCTGCTTTCCTTCTTTCTTTCGTTCTCTCCTTCTTCCCTTCTTCCCTTCTTTCTTTTCTTCTTTCCTTCTCTCTTTCCTTCTTTCTTTTCTTCTTTCCTTCTCTCTTTCCTTCTTTCTTTTCTTCTTTCCTTCTCTCTTTCCTTCTTTATTTTTTTCTTTCTTCTGTTCCTTCTTTCTTTCCTTCTTTCTTTCCTTCGTTTCTTCTTTCTTTTTATGCTTGGTTTCTTCTTTCTAAAAGGGCCTTTACCCGATAAAGGCCTTGAAAAAGTAAAGCATCGTGAAGGAGTACCTCGCCAGGACCCAGAAACGTGAAAGCAGGTCAAAGGTCCAGTTCTCTATCAAAAGGTACATCCTAAACTAAAGCAAAGGTCATTGCAGCAAGACATACGTGTTCACCAGGAGATGCACACATCATGTCTGTTCAAGGTAAGGGTATGTCTGTACGTGCAGTCAGTCTGTCTGTTCATGCCAAAAGGAAGTGTCTATTCGCACAATGTGAGTGTCTGTTCAGGCAGTAAGTGTGTCTGTTCGTCTAAGTTGTGCCTGTCCGAAAGTAAATCCAATAAACAGTGTCCCAGTTCTGGTCTAAGTCTCAGGGACAGTCCAGATCCAGACATCCAAAGTCCAAATCTAGGCCATGAGGCCTCAGCAGCAGTTGAACTTCGTTGGGACAGTACTGGGACACATGCAATGCAGGGTCTGGGACAGAAGGAGGCCTGAAGCAGCCAAATGCAGACCCAGCGAGAAGAGGCCAGCACTATAAAGAAAGCAGCCAGCCTCATTACTTGCCAGATCTCCACTGGCATTCTGTGTGTGGAAGTGCGGAAGCACTTGTGCGCCAGTCAGTAGGGGCAGCGCTGGAGGATGAAGATGCGCTATGAGAAGGGAGAAGACTGTGCGCTGGGATAGATGCAGCCATAGCTGCCCAGCGAGTTAGTACTAGCATTAGAGGGTTAGTAGTAGATAGCTATGAGTAGCATTCAGAGTGGATCCTTGTGAGAGAAGAGTGTGTATGCATCGCAGGAGGAGGAGACTGAGACCGAGAGTGTGCAATCGAGGTTTGGCTATGAAGGATACTTACCTGAGTTGGAAGAGAACTGCAGAGGTGGCGCTGATGAGTAGTGACCACGCTGATGACTTGGATACAATATTGTTGAGTTGCTGTGAGATTTGCATTGCGCTGTTGAGCGCTGGACTCAGGGGAACTATGAAACTCTTTGTAATCATATATTTGATAATATAAGTGGTGCAACTCGGCTCTCTTCTCATCTACCTTTGTCTAATGTGCGAGACTCGTGTTCATTGTGTGCAAGGATGATGCATGGCATGTACACACTTGCGTGAGATGGTCTTCAGGACCCATGCATTTCTTTCTTTCCTTCTTTCTTTCTGATTTTCCTTTCTTCCTTCCTTTCTTCCTTCCTTTCGTCCCTTCCTTTCTTCCTTCCTGTCTTTCCTTCTTTCCTTCTTTCCTTCTTTCTTTCCTTTTTATAACTTTCCTTCTTTCTTTTTACGGCGTTTGTTTTGAATCTAGATCCCCTTGAATTGTGCTCTCGCCATCTTTCCTCCTTTCTTTCCTTCTTCCTTTCCTCTTGCCATCTTTCCTCCTTTCTTTCCGTCTTCCTTTCCTTCTTTCTATCTTTCTTTCTTTCCTTCTGTTTTTCTAACTGATGGCTGAGTCAGGTATATTATGTTCTTGCCATCTTAAACTCGTTAAAATTTAAAAACAAAATAATAAAATATAGCAATGGTGTCAACCTCCCATTGACGGCAGAGCAATTTGTTTGTCTTGGCCAGAGGTCAAAGAGCTATGCGAGTATAGAAATGTCCATTAATATATTTTTGTAATTTTAATATTGATTGGTTTCTTAATAAATCTTACAAAAGCTAGGAGCATAGAAATCAAAAGATGTCAGACACCCAAATGGCAGGGCCATGTAGTTTCCAATACAGTTATGCCCCTTAAGGATGCATCCCTACCTTTTTTAGTGTTTCCCTCAGAAAAATAAACCAAGAAATCTCGTGAAACTCTCGAGTTCTCGGAAGAAAAGAAAAGTAAACTGCGAAAAAATGTCAAAAAAGGGATTTGATGTTAGTAAACTCTCCTATGGAATTTGGTCATGCTGGAAGGGGGGAGGGAAAGTCATGTCGGACCAGTAGGATTGCTCTATGAGCAACAAATAGCTGAAGTTGCCCTCAAATGAATAGAAAAGGGTGGGTCAAGGAGGATTTGATTGATCTTGAATTTGTGTGTGTGTGTATTGTTGTTGTGTTCGCTATACGCACCTACACAAAAAAGGGTTGAGGGTAACGATTCTGTGTGCGTGTGTAGAAGATTCACAGTTGGCCACATTTGTGTGATTAAGAGCCAAGTGCCCACATGCCAGTCTGCTGCCGGAGCGGCACGCTTGATATATATATATATCGGAGAGAGAGAGAGAGAGAGAGAGAGAGAGAGAGAGAGAGAGAGAGAGTCAAATAGAGCTGCCCGATAAACCATAGGCAGAGAGGGAGAAGAGGACAACAAACGAGGGGCTGCGACAAACTGTTTCGTCGGAGTTTCACCGACTGACTCATCAGGAGGAGGCTGAACCCTCAAAAACAGTCTGCAAAATCCCCTAACCTGATGATTACACTGTAAGGGATAATCCACCTTCCTTAACCCCGGCTGTGGTTAAGCATCAACGACTGCCCGACAACTGATAGAGGTGGTGGGGACCACCAACCACTGCCCTCAAGGTTACCTGAGACGAAAATCAAAGCAGACTATCACTCACCCACACCAGATGGAAAGCTCTACAGACTCTCGGTTCACACCCCATCACAAGCAAGCAAAACACCCATGAAGCAAAGGTCTGTCACAGCCAAAAAATACACTCCACACACACCGCTGGCACTAGAGGCACAGCATGGCCGCGTAGTGACGGCCCCGACCGCTGCCGCTCAACCTGACTGGAGAAAACCATAGCAGGGTGCTAGCGAAGTCGTGATATATATATATATATATATACTGATGAGTCGGTGAAACTCCGACGAAACAGTTTGTCACAGCCCCTCGTTTGTTGTCCTCTTCTCCCTCTCTGCCTACGGTTTACCGGGCAGTTCTATTTGACGATATATATCGTCATATATAGTTATCCACTGTTATTGTCAAACTCGGTAAGGCACGCAAGTGGCATTCAGGAGGTCGTGGGTTCAAACCCCATTGGCCTCATGTACCCTCCTGGGCATGCTTGGCGCCCGCCACCTAGAGATAGACCACTGGATCTCCCGATCGGCATTGTCACTGGATTTTTGGTGCGTCCGCCGGATTGCCGACCTTGATCCCGTGGAGACCGTCCGCAATCTTCCTTCTGGTCCTCGGAACATTGCCGACCGTGTCTCCACGATGCACTTGAACAAGCTCTGGATTCTTTTTTTTGTCAGTTCATTATCTGAATTATAATAATCTAATATAGTGATATCTACGTTTCCTATTTTTTCATGCGTTCAATTGCGTTGTTGTAATGATGCTCTAAACTGTGTTGCCGAATGCAGGTGAACAGAACTGGCATATGTGTCATTTGAGGAACTTGCGTACAGCAATTCGTATGCGCAAAGTTCGCCGCAAACCATGGATGCACAACATGGGGTGCATCTTTGTGCATCTCTGACAAAGGGAAAGAGTCATGGTTCTCCTCTTTGTGCTCCACATCTCCTCTGCCTCCTCTGCCTCATCAGCTGGGGGTGGGGTTGGGGGGGAGGAAGGGGAAGGGGTTGGCAAATCACACGCGCACACACACAGGCTCGAAAGATGGCATGATTACTAGACACAGGCTCGGAAGATGGCATGATTACTAGAACACAGGCTCAAAAGATGGCATGATAACGAGATCTCTAATTTACCTATCTACCTATCTCCCTTTCTCTCTATCTGCCTATCTATCTATCTATATCTATCTATCTATCTATCTATCTGTCTCATGTTTCGTCTTTTTTTTGTATTTCGCTTTGCGAAGGTCTAAAACATGTGCACCATGTGCCGCGCAAGGAGCAAGATGGCGGAGAAGGCAGTGGTGTAACATGGGTTTGAAGATGGCAGTACCTCCTCTCTTTTCTTTTATTTTTATTTTTTATTTTTAAAAGGCGATGGCCATGAGGTATTATCATCGGACTAACCAGCCCAGGTAAATTCAATATTGTGTCTAATCTGTAATCTGACATGGGGTGCCCTTTTCAGGCCAGGGTGGCCTTGGTTGCCCTCAGGGAACCCCCACTGGGGGACACCGGTCAGGGGACAGCCGGCAGCAGAGGGACCGAGCATCATCTGGGTGGCCAGTCGCTGTGCCTCCCCGATTACCTCTCCCCCTATGAACATCAGCAGACACTGATTTTTAATGCCAATTGGGGGGACCAACGGGCTATCTCTAGGTGGCGGGCACCAGGCATGCCCAGGAAGGTACATGAGGCCAATGGGGATTGAACCCAAGACCTCCTGAATGCCACTTGAGTGCCTCACCAACTGAGCTAGGCCGGTTGATCTTGCTCAGCCGCTCACTTTTCTATTTTTTTCAGTCTTCGGCAATCAACAAAGCGCACACGACATGCAGGAGGTGGAGGTGGAGGAAGAGTCGGAAAAGGAGGAGAGCGGCAACAGCCACAAATCTCTCTCCTTCTCTCCCTCTTGGTTCTTCTTTTTTTGCTCTTTCAACTGTCAAGAAAACTTGAGCCACAGCCACAAATCTCTCTCCTTCTCTCCCTCTTGGTTCTTTTTTTGCTCTTTCGACTGTCAAGAAAACTTGAGCCACACGGCGCATCCAGACGTGCAGGTGGAGGAGGTGGATAATGAATTGGAGTAGGCAATGAAGAAAGATTACGACCACCACCATGACTCTCTCTCTCTCTCTCTCTCTCTCTCTCTCTCTCTCTCTCTCTCTCTCTGGGAGAATGCGGAGGAGGAGAACGTGGAGAAGGATGTAAATGAGGACGACGACACCACAAATCTCTCTCTCTCTCTCTCTCTCTCTCTCTCTCTCTCTCTCTCTCAATTCTTTTTTTTTTTTTTCCAAATGTTACTTCTCTGCATACAAGTACGGGGCTTGGTAACCAGTGTACTGATATTTGCTGTCCCTTGGTACACAGGGGCGATCTCTGCATTGCAGCCAGAAACATTAAGGGAAAAAAAAAGCCAATTCGACAAGGAGCGATACCATCCTTATGGAGAGGCTTTCAACAGGCAGTCTAAGTCTCCAAACATATATTTTAAAATGTAGCATGGTGGAAGGGGTGACGCGGGGACCCGAAGACACAACTGGTGGAAGGGGTGACGCGGGAAGAACAGAAAGGGTGCCGGAGTGTTCTGGACCCAAAGACACAACTGGTGTCTTGTTTTGCAGATGGATATTAAAAGCATTACGTAGAGGACAAAGAGCTGGATGTCATATTAGTGAAAGCGTTATTTGGGATTTAGCAGGGATAGAGATACCCAAAATCTTTCTTGGCCTTTTGGCTAAGATTCAATTGTAGTCTGCGTTCCAATCGGCTTGCACCGCGTGTGTACACTGCTGCAGGTAACTTCAAAAGTTTCACGTCTCACTCCTAAAATTTTGGAGCTGGGGGCTACCGGACCACAACGGCTGGCAGCGCCCACCAAAGGCAAAAAAAAAAATTGCACAGCTGGCAGTTCAGCAAAGCTTGGTACGCAGTGCGACTCCGTCAGGTTTGGTGTGCGCGCTGCTGGTTTAATATCTGTTTCAAAGTCTATTGGGCCACACGGAAAAAGAAAAAAGAAAAAAAAGAAAGGGTTAGCTTGGAATGCTCTATAATGAAAAGAGTGTGATGGTAACTAGACCAACACCCAAAAAAAAAAAGGAAAAAAAAAAGAAAGGGTTAGCTTGGAATGTTCAGGGATGTTACAAGCCTTGAAAAACAAACGATGAGTTCCTTTCTACGTAGCGGTCGAGCAGCATGGACTTTTTTCTGCGTATCGGTAGCGGCACGGATAACTGGGATGCAGGGTAGGGTAGCATAAGAGCCCACTGCCTGCAACCGTCTGGCAACGTGCCACGCAGAAGGTGGAGACAATGTCTGAGGGATAGCGTGAAAGCATACTCGCAAGCAGATGGACCGAACGAGCATCCGGTCCGGTCCGCTTTGCCGCGTGCGGCACCCTCCCCCCGGACCGGACCAGACCGGACGGGGCCGGTTTTTTTTTTTTTTTTTTTTTTGGTGGGGCATAACTGGTCGTGGGGCCCACATTCGTGCGCCGACGGGTCCCATGCGGCGGTCTGCCACACGTGCGGAACCGCCCAGACGGCGTCCGCTTGCAAATATGCGTGAAAGCAATCCGGCGGCACACTGCAAAAATGTTATGGGAGCGTGCTGTAGAAGTCTAGAGACTCTAAATGACAATTTCACGGGCACCTAAATTTGTCAGCCACTGCCTTTTTCATTTGGCAAACAGTTTTCAGGTCCCTGCAAGCCCTCTGAGACAGATTGTTTGGACTTCCACAACCTTGAAAGGGGATCTGTTTTCACCTCCACCTCTGGTCAGCTCTACCCCTCTGCAGCTCCCCACGCCCCTACCAGAAGGTGAAGTTTCTGTCTCAACTTGGGGACTGATGGTTTAAACTTTAAACCACCATTACTTCTGAGGCACTTTTTCCCGGCGCATGAAACGCCCTGCGTGCCAAAGAAAAAGGAATCGGCAGCAGCCTCTCCTTCTGGCTGCCGACGCCAGCTATTTTGGACTGGGCAGCCCACCCCTAAACTTTACGGCAGCATGCAAGCCGCATCGTTGGAAAAATGGTTGGGACACGTCCTGCAGGTTTAAGGGTGCCCCTCCTTGCGAGTCAATATATTCTTCTCAATGTGGATAGGGAGATGCCCATGATTAGTCAAGACACGGAGGGCTTGATACATTCAATACAGTAATGGGTATATAGCATACTTGCAAGCGGACGCCGTCCGGGCTGTTCCGCACGTGCGGCGGACCGCCGGACCGGACCCGCGCGGCGCACGAAAGTGCGCCCGACAACCAGTTAACCCCCCTCCCCCCCCCTCTAAAAAAAAAAATGGCCCCGTCCAGTCCCGTCCGGTCCGGTCTGGGTCCATCCGGTCCGGGGGGAGGGTGCCGCACGCAGCAAAGCGGACCGGACCGGATGCTCGTCCAATCCGTCCACTTGCAAGTATGGTATATACTATATAGTACATACTATAGGAATAGAGGAAACATGGGGTGAAATGGAGATACTATGTGTTACAGATACATTCAATACAGTAATGGGTATATAGTATATACTATAGGAATATAGAGGAAACATGGGGTGGAATGGAGATACTATGTGTTACAGTGGGATATTATTGTACTATAACTTAAGATATCTGGAGGAATCTACTCAATCGCATGGCAAGGGCTTGGGTTGTTGTTGCCCTATGGGACATCTGATAAAATGGGAACGACACAGAGAAGTTTTTTTTTTTTTTTTTTTTTTTTGAAAACAAATGCTCCAGTCTATTCGTGGGGAGTGCTGGGAACTCGGCCCAGCGTCCCATATCGAATTGTACAGATCATTAAGAACATTTGGCCATGATTTGGGATGATTTGAGATACCGGGGCTGCCCGGCGTCAATACTTTTTTTTTTTTTTTTTTTTTTTTTTGTGAAGACAAATGCTCCAGTCTATTCGCGGGGAGCAACACGTGCTGGGAACCAGGCCCAGTGTCCCATATCGAATTGTACAGATCATTAAGAACATTTGAGATCCCGTGCTGCAGCCCGGGCGAGTTGCAGACTGTAGACTGTAAACTGCGGCCTCTGATCAAGATACATTTAGGCTCTTTACCAATAACCTATGTTTAGGCTAATGACAAGGTTCTCTATGTTGTTTATGTGTGACTAGGGGCCCTGTGATAACAGGCCAACACAACAAGTCTGAACTTTGGCTCCCTGTTCTGAAGTGTCAAGGGACGCTGGACCCGGTTTCCAGCAGGTGCAGCTCCCCACCAATGGAACGGAGCCGTTCGCAAATAGCGGGCGTAGAGGGGGTGCCTGCTCTTACCAGCACCCCCCCCACGTTCGACCGCGATGTTTTCATTAACAACAACAACAACAACAACATTTGAGATCATTTGAGAGACTGGGGCCATTACCCGACTTCGATACAGAGAAGATTAGCATGGCCCCTGTGCAAAGATGGCATGCATGATAAATCGAGAAAGGCCTTAGGTTGTTGAAAGGGGGGGCTACACAATATCCGATCTTGCTTCAGAGTGAGTTCCGGAGCAAAAATATCAGAGCACATGCCTTCGTCAGCAAGGAATGGGCACAAGGGCGTGACACGTTGGAGATCGCCCAGCAGAGAGTATGTGATGATGTATGGGACCCCGTACGACAGTATCATTTCTACAATCCGAGAAAATGATACATTGCCGTCTTCCGCTGAATAGAGTGTACTGTCATTTGTGCTGCATCTGGACTGAAAGTTGTGCCAAATGGCAAATACAAGTGTAATGACCATTCGATGGTAGAGTTGGCAGTCTTAAACTACCAGTAAGTACTTCCGAGGCACTTTTCTCTGCCCTGCGCACAAAAAAAACAACAACAACCAAAAACAAACGAACCAGCGTGGGCGTCCTTTTAGCTGGTGCCACCAGCCATTTTGCGCCGGAGGCCAAGCCCCGAAAATTTCGCTCCTGCATGCACACCGCGACTTTGAAAAAATGGCTGGAAAATGTACTGGTGGTTTAATTATTAGTCTCCCTTGAGGTCTCAGTTCTTTGAAACTTATTTTATAACCGCGGCGCAACGGCCGTCTCCTAAATAGAGCATACACTGCGCTCCCCACCATATAAGACAACCGGACTCCTCTTCCACATCCGTGGGATAGCCAGCATTCCCACACTCCAATTCTGCAGAGTCTTGATCTGCCAAGCCACATCACAAGTTTCATCCTTGCGCAGGGGCCATTTGCTAATTTACCCTTCTCTGTATTGTTCCAATTTCAGCGGATGTCCTGACGGACGGCACATCAGAAGGTGGACTACATCATCATATTACAATCTTGCCTGCATTTGACGAAGCAAAACCTGTAACTTAACAGTCAGTCTTAACAACTTAACAGTCAGCGCGCTGCAAATGTCAAAATGTGTTAACAACTTAACAGTCAGTGGTCCCACGATGGATAAGGAGCTATCAGCCTGTAACTGAGATTCATTTGAGATGAAGACATTTGCAGCGCGCGCTTGAAAGGGACTCGTCAGTTTATACAAGCGCTAAAAAAGCAGGCTAAATTTGGCATATACTTTGGCAGAATAGCCGCTTGGTCGTCTCCAATCTGGGTGTAATGAAAAACTGAAACAATGTGTTCAAAATATCCGCTTGGTCCCCTCTGACCTTACTTGGTGTAACAAAAAAATAGTGAAGGAGTAAGCGCATGAAGAGGAGGCCGCTGTGATTGGTGGCTGGGCGCAGGCTCTGGATTGCCAATTTTCGTTCTTTGGGCGCAATGATGGCTTAAGACCGGGCCCAACTGGAGCTATGTTATGCAGTAGAAACGTGACCCAAAGTTTGCACCAACATAGTACCAATGGGTGCCAGCCCATCCACTTCACAATCAAAAAGGCTACGAGGGTGCGCTTCACAATTTTCTCAAATATGGATGTGAGATTGAAAACTTTCAAAGCAAATAACTACACTTTGGCAAAAACTGAAGTAAGCAGTGAGACCCTATGGCATCAACATGAAGGGAGGGAGGAAAGGGTGCCTATGAATATTGAGCATGGTTACGCCAGACTTCCGGTCGGACCTCTATCTGGACTGCTCCGGACCATCCGTATTGAAAAAAAAATAAAAATAAAAATAAAATCTTATTTTTAATTTTTCTTTTCCCCCTTGGATTTGGCTTGGAATTTCGGGATGGTCCTCGGCCAAAAAATTTGTGGACTGCAATGCTGCATAACATATCTTTTTAACTGGGTAGCACGGCGTACATGTACGCGGGTTGCGCGTACACCCGTACACGTATTCCTGTACGTGACACGTACGCGCGTACACGTACTCCCGTACGTGGGAATACGTAAAAAAAATCTGAAAAAAAAGTATGTTATGCAAAATGATATTTCAAACAACTTTTGCCTGAGACTGATCTCGAAATTCTGTACCAAACTCGAGTTAAAAATCAAAGACACAAAAAACAAATAAATTGAAACAATTAAAAAAAAAACTAGGAAAAAAACACACAAAAATAAAAACAAACTTCTATACCAAATATATATTATGCAGAAACATGATACAAACAACTTTTGCCTGGGAGTCAACCACGAATTCCCAACCAAATTCGAGTAATAAATTAAAAACTAAAAAAAGGTAATATTATCATAAATTCATAATAATTAAAAACTATTTTAAAATATATTTTTCTTTGTTAAGGTTTTTTATTTTTAAATCGAGCTTGGTTTGGAATTCGGGTATGCCTCCCAGGCAAATGTTGTTTGTATAATTATTCTGCCCAACATACTTTTCTTTTCAGATTTTTTTTATTTTTATTTTTTTTTGTTTTTTGTTTTTTTCAACGTACGTGTACGCGCGATTTTGGGTTCGTACGCATACGCCGGAATACGTACGCGTATGCACTGCGTACGCGTACGGGGTGCTACCCAGCTTTTTAATAGTTTTTTATCAGATTTTTTTTTTTTTTTTTTTCTTAAGTCGGATTTTTTTTTTCAGATGGGGGTGGGGTATGGACGCGGACACTATAGACCGGACACCAGACCCGGACATCCAGACCCAGACCGTCTGCACACTGCAGTCCAGACGTCCGGATCTTAACCATTATATTGACAAGGTGGAACCACACACACGCAGAGAGAGAGAAGGATTGTTTCTATTTTACTGACTCAGCTTACTTTGCATGGAAGCAAGGTAGACATAGTAGCAGGGAAGACTAAGCAAGCAAATGATAACACCCTTTTCTTATCGAAGCCCCTTCAATAAGAGAAGGACCATTTACTCATTGGTTGGAATAAGCAGAGGCTTCATCAAAACTGTACCTCTTCACCACAATGACATACTAGGTCAGGCCATCGCACAGCCTTTTTTTAAGTTATCTTCCGAGAGAGATTTTTGCAACCGCTTCCTACACAAGAAAGCATGACAGTGCCAGTCGACGGCTCTGCCTGGATATTGAACTGAACTCCAAGAAACTCTTTTATGGTACGAAGAGTCCTTATTGCATTTGGCGAGAGCCGACCAAGCCGCACCTTCGATACATCTTCAGGACATAAGGCACAGAGAAGAAGCAGCAATCCCTGCACAAACAAGACCACCCACACGATCCTTATAAGTTTGACAGGTCTGTTCTCTTTCTCCAGGTGCTGAAAAGAGCATTTTTTATTTTGTTTGCTTTTCCTCGTCCTTAGACTGGAAAAAAATAGAAAAAAACAAACAAAGATATATATATATCGTCAAATAGAGAGAGAGAGAGAGAGAGAGATGGAAGAGGGGGGGGAGACAATACTCTTTCATGAAACAACGCAGATTGCTTCCAGGAGGCTTGCAAGGAGTGTTGCGCGTTCCAAAGTCACCCCCACCCCTCTCTCTCTCTCTCTCTCTCTCTCTCTCTCTCTCTCTCTCTCTCTCTCTCACGCCCACCCCCTGATTCATCAAGTGCAAGCCTTGACAACCCCTACCGACTTCTACCGAAATGGACACCCTGTCATTATCGCTGTACCTAGAGTCCTAAACTGAAAGTTTTCCTTAATGCATCTAAAATGACTGGGTGTTCTATTCGGGTGCAGATGGAAAGGGAACCACAAGTCAATCCTGTACTTGTGAGGGAACCCTGAACGGAACTAACACAAAGGTTGCAACGTCCTTCGGGACATCCGTTAAAATCTGAACGATACAGAGAAAGAGAGATTAGCATGGGCCCTGCGCAAGGATGACACACATAAATCGAGAAATGGTCCAAGTTTTTTAAATTAAAAAAAAAACAAAAAGGGTTGAAACCGCTCAAGAGCCGCTTTCAGCTGTACAAGATGCACAGAAGGAAGGAAATCCATCAAAATTAAACAATGAAAGGGCAAAGGGCAAAAAAGGCGGTCAGCAGGCAACGTACCTGATGTGTGAAGTCTACAACTCCTCCTGCCTTCACTTCTTCGAGAAGCTGCTGTGCTGCTTGCGATCCAACATCCTCTGGCAGCACAAGGCCCCCGCCACTCCGTTCATCGTTGCGCGGCTCAGCATCCGCGTCCCTTGACGCTACCGCTGCACGCTCTGCGCTAATCAAACACCCCGTCGTTGTCTCGGCAAGTAGGGAGAGCCCATAACCGGGAGATCTGAAATGGAGGGAGGGAGTGTGTGTGTCAGTAACCGCTTCATCGACAGTTTCGTTCAGTACTGATGGTTGGGCAGAGCATGCGGAGGGGGAAGAAAAACACCAGGAAGGAGGATCAAAAACACTGGGACAACAATACCATTGCCAGTGGGTTGTGCTCTCACAGATATGCGCTTGTCGTCTCCCTGCCTAGGGTTTAGGGTTTAGGGTTTAGGGTTTGGAGTTCAGGGTTTTAGGAGTGGCCAATTAGCCACTCCTAAAACCCTAAACCCTAAACCCTAAACAGTCTCCCACTTGTGTGACGGGAGGAGGAGGGAGTGAGGGAGACCTGTTTCCACATTGCTTGTTGGTGGCCATTCCCAAATCCTCTTTATTTTCCCTGGAAGTACAAGCACCCAGCCCAACCTTCCTTCCTCTCCCCGCTCCCCCCTCCCCCCTCCCAACCACAAAACAGATAGGTAAAACCTTCTCAATCCACCTTCAACCACCACCAGCATGGCTCTTTTCAGCACAGTAGCTCCACATCGGAAGAGCAACCGTAAATTTCTCCTTAAGGGTGGGGGTAGGTTGGGTGGATGACCTGCGGTGGAGGCTGGGAAAGGGGCTTGAGACTGGGAGGTGGAGCAGGAAGGGGAAGGTAGCAATAAATTGATGCAGAAATCGATCAACAACAGGGGTAGTAAAGGATGCGAAGACCGTACTTGCCGGACTCGTTTCCCTTGTAGTGATCAGTGAAGATGTAAACGTCCGCTAAAAGCCGATTCAACACCCCGCGCGCCGAATCCACCATTCGGTTTGCCATTTGCGGCGACACCCTGGTTGCGTAGGCCACTCCTCTCACCCTCTTCACCATGCCCTCATCTGTCCAGTTGATTGCCTGCAAGACGAAAACATGCCGACGGGTGAGTCCGCTGGCTGACTCGATCTTGGCGTCACCGGGTGGCCTGCGAGACTCAAAACATGCCGAGTGGCGAGCCCAGCGACTTTATATTGGGTCGCCAGCGAGACTCAAAAGATGCCGAATGGCAAGTCCGGTGACTCGATACTGGGTCACCAGGTCGTACTTGTCGGTTTTCACGTCTCAACCGTTGATATCCTTTTTTCTTTTTTTCTTTTTTTTTCCTCAACCGATATCCTTGCAGAACGGAGTCAACCAACAGGAGAATCTTGTCTGCGAAATTCTTGCCCTTCTTCGTTCACACAACGCTGACGAGTCCTGAAGAGACTTACTACTGTCTTTGCCCGAACTAAACATATATGGTCATTGTAGCTGTACTTGGAACAATTTTCAGTCCAGATAATAATACAATAATGACTGTAGGACCGTAGGTTAATACAATAAAGACCGTAGGACCGTAAGTTCCTTTTGAGTGAAGACGGTAGGCTCTGGCCGACTGCAATGATGCAATCTAACAATGCAACATAACCTTGCCGCCAGATCTCACTGCCACAGCTACACAAAGCTATACGTATGGATTGAATAATATCCGCCCCCTATCATACTGAAAATTGCGGAAAAAAAAAACATGCAAACGATCATTTAACGATGGCGATCCATGTGAAACATAGAAACATCCACCTATCAGAAAAATCAGGGGGGGGAAAAAACAACAAAAATAAAAGAAGTGCATCTTTCAAGGGATTCCGCGCAGAATGTAGAGAGAGCGCGTGTAGCGCCTAGGACCCGCCGAGGTAGGGTTAAGTGCAACAAATGCTGGGCAGGAAAGTTCACTTCCAAGCACACTCCCAAGTTCATTTCCAACTTCCGTGGGGCCTCGTCACACCACTCGCCAAATGAGAGCATTCCGAATGTATACACATCAACACCCCATTCAGATTCATTCAAAATGTTGGAGAACTTGGAGTTTGTCGAGTGGTGCAGCGAGGCCCCAAGCGAACAAGTGTAGTATTATGTAACTGGGCAGTACGCTGCGCCTGAGTGAGTGGTCCAACTGGAAAGTTTCACTCCCAATCTAATCGCAACATCATAATACAGGAAGGCAGCAGATATTATATGGGAGGGAGAGGACCTCAAGCTATGTTGCACGTAGGCTGCGGCCTGGTTCGGCCACGGCCGAGGCCGCCCGGCCTAGGCCGGGGCCCCCCCGGCCGCGGCCGAACGCGGCCGATAATTAAAAATAAATAAATAAATAAAAAAATAATAAAAAATCAGGTTTCGAGTGTGGCGGGGGTCCCCTACCTCCTCGCAAAAAAAAAAACATAAGAACTT
>BFEA01000160.1:374898-385048 GCA_003427395.1 Chara braunii | reverse complement strand
GTCGGAGTTTCACCGACTCATCAGGAGGCTGAACCCTTATATATATATATATATATATATATATATATATATATATATATATATATATATATATATCGTCATATATATATATATATATATATTATATGTAGCCAAAACAAAAGAGCTCCCGACTCCCGGCCCGGCTTGTACTTCAACCATGAAACATATAGCAACCTCTCCGCTCATTCGAGTTCTTTCGTTGCACAGAGTCGTCACAATCGTCCACTTGGCACATGAATTTGCAGTGTACAATTTTGACAAACGACTCTTACTCTCCAAAGCTGAGGAGGAGGGACCACGCCAAAAGTCGAAGTGCTGCTGTTTTCTAGAAGTCCCACCTCACAGAGGCTGTCCCACAAAAGTCCTTGTAAGTTTTCGGCAACTTTTCGTTCACTCTCCATAAGAGGAATGAACCTGAAATGTCCCCCCGCCTGCCGGCAAAGTGCAAGCCTCTCTACTCTGGTCATAAGCTATAGCTCTTTCTTCAGCCTAAGTTATGCTGTGTCACAGCTGCAGTGGTTAAGTCACCTGGCTGTTGAGCCAGAGAGATTGCCGGTTTGAGCCCTCGGACGATCCACCAGAGGAAAAAGCACAGACAGAGAGATAAGTTATGTCCCCTAGATTGGTCAGACGACAACATACCCTCATCAGTCGCGCGCCAGCTCACCCAATCAGCAACCAGGACGTGGAAAGAACCCTCTAGGGCCTCTACACAGACCCAAACCAGCCCAAATCGTCCTTTCAAGCTATAATTTGGGGATCATTGCGCTGCACTCGTTGAGACCGGCTCCATTCGGTTCATGCCAAGCACACTAGATGGCCCTTTTTCCAAAGAAAAGAGAAGGAAAAGAGTAGTAGTTTCACAGTGCACTGTGCAGGGTGCTCGCACAGAGAGTCGTCTCACAGCCTGCAGTGAGTACACTCACTACGGAAACGCTTGGGGAATTGCAGCAGGCCCTTTGCACGTTTTCCCCCATGGGACACAAGTGCAACGAATTACGAAAAAGGGAGAAAAAATTAATTCCGAGAGGGTCAATCCCAGCCATTCCATGAGGCAACGCACCCAGAAAGGTCACTACCAGCCAATCTCCAGAAACACGAGGGGACACCAGCACGTCATGACCCTGCCCAGTAGGTATTTCTCCACGGCACAGGTGACCCGTGCACGGCAAAAGTTACTTAGTGAAGGGATAGTACCACGCTACACTTCCCAGGAAAAGAGTTGGGGGAGACATTGGGGGTTCCACCAGCAAGTCGTCCCAACCTCGGCACCACGCATCCGCCACCCAAAACAACTGGGTGCGAGTGAAACTTGGAGTCCAAAATCCGCAACAGAGAAGTTCGGATCTGGAAACAATTCCTCTTGTGGTCCCCATCTCTTCTACCACGCCACAGAGACCGGTCCTCTAATGCAGGGGACCGGTCCTCGATTTTAAACCACCAGTACCTTCTGAAGCACTCCTCCGAACCTTTTCTTTCTTTCGCAATCCACCAAACCTCTTTGTTTCATGTTGATGCAACTGGTAAAAAACTTAAAAAAAAGTTGAAAAACAAAGATACAGTGGGAGACCGGTCCTCTAATGCAGGGGACCGGTACTCCAATCTGGAGTGTTTTTTTTTTTTTCCCCCCTCTCCTTTGCTTTTCTTTTTCCCTTGCCCCCGTCCCCGTCTGTTTTTTTTTTTTTTTTTTCCCTCTTCTCTTTTGTTCTCCCCTATGCACGGCCAGTGCTACGAGAAGGGGATCCGCTCAACCACTCGCCACCTGCACAGAAGGCGACAATTACGGCACCGCAGATACGGTTTTCTTCAGGACAATGACCCACAGCACTCACAACAGACAGAAATAATGGCAGTGTATCTTTCCATGTTTTTGCCGAGGTTCACGCACATTTTCCATATGCGGTGAGCGGTATCGGAAGACCATTTATTTTATTTTTATTTTTTTGTTGGGAGACCATTTCTTGATTGATGTGTATCATGGTTACTCAGGGCGATGCTAATATTCTCTGTATCAGGTCACCTACCAGAGAAATATTCATTCCCTTTTTTTTTCTCTGGGACAGTAAGGGCCTCGCGGTACTCTCCGCATGCACAAAGTACAAAAAATATGGCGATGCATCTTTCCATGTTCAAGGGAAGATTCATTTTCATTTTCATTTTGGCATTTTGCACATTTCATCAGCTGTGGAGTGAGGCTCTAAGGCAGCGAGCCTAGCAGCCTCGCTGCTGCAGATATGCACGAAAGACAAAACGTAGCTAGCTGGATCTCTGTTTTTTTTTTCCCCGATTTTGAACCATTTCTCGATTGTTCATCCTATCCTTGCTCACGGCCATGCTAATCTTCTCTGTATCGGGCCATCTTCCACCGGCATGTTCATTCCGTTTTTTTTTTTTTTTGAATACTAAGGCAGAGACGAGGCGCCTCGCTGCTGCAGACATAGACAAAAGACAAAACGTATCTAGCAGATTCTAGCTGGATCTTTTCTTCTTTTTTTTTCTTCGAATTTGGATTATTTGGACCATTTCCTGATTTATGCGTGTCATCCTATCCTTCCTCAGGGCCACGCTAATCTTCTCTGTATCGGGCCATCTTCCACCGCCATGTTCACTCCCTTTTTTTTTTGGTTTTTGAATAGTAAGGCAGAGGAGATCAGCAGCCTTGCTGGCAGCACATGCACAATCGACAAAGTGTGAAGTTTTATCTTCCCTGCGCAGAGCCATGCTAGTTTTCTGTACTTTTCTCTGTATAATGCCATTATCCTAGCAAATATGCATTCTCATTCTGAACTGTATACAGTAGTGCCAGGAGGCCCTGGTTCAAAACTTGACGCCGCCATTCGTGCCTTTCTGAAAGGCGGTTTGTTTTCTTTTTCCTCTCCTTTCGCTTTTTTGTTGGGGGGGGGGGGGGGGGGNGGGGGGGGGGGATAATTTGCAAAATACCCCCATAAGTTGAGGTATATGCCAAAACGCCCCTAAAAGATGTGGGTAGAGCGGAATACCCCTCTAACAAAAAAAGTATTTTGTGAAATGCCCCTAGCGTCGGTTGGACCCCCATCTTTGCAATATACCCCTACCGGGTACCGTCCATCTTTGCAAAATGCCCCAGTACTTGCCAACTTTTCCTAGGTGCTTATTGCAAAAGGCCAAGGCCCAAACGGGGAGGTCCAGATTGCAAAGATGCACACCCCCCTAACAGGGACACAACACAAAGATTTCGGCCCAAAAAGGCATTCCGCTCTACCCACATCTTTCAGGGCCATTTTGGCATATATCTCAACTTATGGGGGTATTTTACTATTTTGCAAATTATACCTTTTTTCTTTTTTTCTGGCATTTCTGTTTTCTTTTTGTTGTGCTGGTTGCTCGTTTCCATTTTGAAAACGAGCGACCACCAGTGCCTGTCCGAGGCTCTACCAAGCCTCCACCAGGCCTGCCCATCTCTTCCTTGAATTCAGGAGATCGGATTTATTTGCCTGGGCAGGGTACTGGGGGTTTAAACCACTACCCCAACAGCCTAAAGTAGGATTCCCGGAGAGTTAGGGCCGCAGAAAACGGTAGGGCGACGAGCAGCAGGTGCAGGCGGGTCCAGTCGCTCAATTTTCAAGCGCCAACTTTGGCATTTTTTTCGCGCTCGGAAGAAATTCATGAAAAAATCTGAAATTTTGAGATCCTGTAGATTAGACTAAAAACACCAGAAAAAAAAAATAATAATAAAAAATTGGACCGTGAAATAAATGCCGTGCCAATTCCTCACATTTTCCATTTTTGCCGCTCTACCACGTGTGGGCCAACAGGAAAAGTACCTCAACTTCAGCGATTTTTCACGATCAAACAAATGTGCCCAGAAACCTGAAAATTGGAGGGTCCCCCCCCAACCCACTGCCTGCCTACTGTGGCACCCCTACAAAAACCCCGCAACCGAGCGCAACAGGTTGCGCCCTAAAAACTAAACAACAGACTACATTGCTATAAACAACCATCTCAAGAAGCCAATGGCTAATCTTAGGCTTACTCTGCAGACAATGTGTACCCCAAAGACTACAGTCTTTCCTAGGCTTCAATCGTAAACGAATCTTAATGTGCCTGAAGCAGCCAGGAATAAAAAATGAGTTGTGTGCCATCTACTCGAACCAAGGTACCTCGGAGAGCCCACGTGTTGGAGGAGGGAGCAGCTTGTTAAATTGATTGGAATCCAAAGTTGGGATTCGAATTCGTTGCCCCGCATTAGGGGCTACTGTTAAGTAGGTAGGACGAGGTATTAGATACTGAGTAAAAAGGGTCATTTTTAGTTCTTAGGCTAGCGTAGGGGTTCATGGGTATTCGATTTTTTGGTTTGTGTGGCTTTCTAGGCCTGGTGCTTAATTTTCTTCCCAGGACTGGAGGGTCATCAGTGCAGCGGTCTATGGTGTGGCCACTTCTGCCTGAATTTCTTCTCTCCAGTGCCTGCACCTAAAGCTGGGTAATGGTCCGAGCATGTTCTTTCTGGGTTGTTTGTGGAGGGTTTCCCGGCCTCCTGGGGTTATAATGAAATGCAAAGTTGGTTTAAAAAAAAAAATAAAAAAAAAATGGAGGGTCCGTAGATTTGGTCGTCATCTTTCCAGGAAAAATATTAGAAAAAACTCTTTATAAAAAAAAACGTCTAAACCGTGAAATAAATCGCAGCTCCAATTTCACTCATTTTCCACTTTTGCCACTGCCCCGGTTCTCCCCACTGAGCTACCCGGTAGCCCTCTTCAACCTGTGCTACAGGTTTCCCCGATTCTGAGAACGGCGGGCGTAGTAGAGGTTTAAGTAACAGATGCACTGATAGTCTGATGCTCACGCACACTACTTGGCCTTCAGTGAGATAGATGCGATATACTATTTTTTTTAAGTGGCAGATGTACTGATAGTCTGATACTCGAGCACGCTACTTGGTCATGAGTAAGGTAGATGTGACAGTACATGTACCTCAGTGATGCCTTCGAGATGTCGGGATCTGAGATAGGGTTTAAGGGGACAGCCGTTCAGGTCGAGCGGACTACACGATCATCGGTGTTGCAGCAGACGCAACCAATCAACGGTTGAGGACATCCAGACCCATTGACGCAGCAGATGCAATTTGACTACTACTTTGGTAAATGATGCAGCGGATGTGATACGGATAGGTATCATGCTGATGCGTACAAGGTGGCGTTCACAGGCTTAAGGCCAAGGGTTCCGGGTTTTCGCTTAAGGATTCACAGTTCGGGGTTAATGCTTCAGGGTAAATGATTCAGGGTAAATGCTTCAGGGTAAATGATTCAGGGTAAATGCTTCAATGCTTCAGGGTAAATGCTTCAGGGTAAATGATGCAGGGTAAATGATGCAGGGTAAATGATTCAGGGTAAATGATTCGGGGTACATGATTCAATGCTTCAGGGTTTTCAGGTGAAAGGTTAGGGTGTAGGTTCAGGGTGAAGAGTCTGGAGTTGAGGGGGGTTAGCAGGTTAGGATCAAGGGTTCAGGGTTTATGCTTTAAGATTTTAGGGTAGCGTTTAAGGGCTTAGGATTAGGGGTGTTTAAGGAATGGTTTACGATTAAACCACCAGTACTTTTTCCCGATTCCTCATTCTACATCGCCGCCATGCCCGCGCCTCGTTCGGCGGGATGTACGGGCCTGCCGTTTCGTACAACGTTCTTCCAGGCAAAAAAAGGGTCACGTGCATGGCCTCTTTTGCCTGGATTTTTTTGATGTGAACGGCAGGCTGGTACATTCCGCCAGAGATGTGGCAAGCGAACAGTACTCGTGGCTGGGAGAAGAATTGATGACTTACGGATTTACGGTTCAGGGTAAATGCTTCAATGCTTCAGGGTAAATGCTTCAATGCTTCAGGGTAAATGCTTCACGGTTCTCAGGTGAAAGGTTAGGGTGTAGCTTCAGCGTGACGCGTCTGGAGTTGAGGGGGGTTAGCGGGCTAGCGGGTCGGGGTGTGTCGTGACGAGGGTGGAAAGGTCTAGATTCAATGGTTGCAACTCAGAGTTCAAGGGGTTTAGAATTTTCCCACTGGCTTGCAGCATTTAGGGTTGGTGGAGAGTTTGAGATGCAAAGTGGTTGTGTGAAACCAGATTAAAAAAATAAATAAATAAAAAAAGATTGTACCTGTCTCGTTAATCTCCACCGTGCATCCATTTGTGACCTTCTCAATCAGCCGAAGCACGGATGCTTCATGCAGCCGCAGTCCCGGCGACTCTTCTCTCTCTCTGATGTTGTCCACTCTCATGGTGATCCCAGCCAGAGTCGCGCATATCAAGCGTGTCCTCAGCTGTTCAGCACCGCGTACCTTCTGCACAGACATCTTGTTTCACGATGCGCCGCTCACAGCAGGAGAACCGCCACCCCCACGCCTACCCCTGCTGCGGCAGGAAACTGCAAAAGCGATGGTGAATGACACCCACACTGCTATCTCCACAAGTCAGAGGTCTGTGTGGTACTCTTTCCCTTTCCTGGCAGCCTGCCACCCATAACAATTTGTCACAAACAAAACGCAAACCAAGGCCATCATCAAGGCACCACCACGCCTAGCTCAGTTGGTACACCCATGAGATGTTAACATACAGACCTGAGTTCGAATCCAGATGGAACCAGATGAATCCTGCTGCAGGAAACTGCAAAAGCGGCGGTGAACGCCACGTCCACAGCTATGACCACAAGTCAAAGGTATGTCTGTTAAGACTTTACTGGCAGCTTGCTCAATTGGTAAGAAACCCATAACCGCCGATCACAACTTGTGGTCACACACAACAAAACGAATGCCATGAAGGTACCACCGGGCCCACAGCTCAATTGGTAAAAAAACCCTTGGGACTGTCGACATACATACCTGGGTTCGAATCCAGATGGAACTAGACGAATGCTGCTGCTGCAGGAAATCCAGATGTACGGAAATAAATGAATGCTGCTGCAGGGAATTGCAAAAGGGATGGTGAATGCCGCGCACACAGCTGTGACGAAAAAAAAAAAACGTTTTTTTTTTTTCTTTCTGGCAGCCTGCAACCCATAACAAAAAAATTGTCACAAACAAAATGCAAACGAAGGCCGTCATGGAGCCACCGGGCCTAGCTAGCTCAGTTGGTACACACCCATGAATCGTTGACATACAGACCCGTGTTTAAATCCCCATGCGGAACTAAATGAATGAAATCAAAAATCAAATACCTCTGAATTACCTTTGGGGGGGGGAGGGGGGGGAGGCGCCTGGAAAGTTCGACAAAAAGGATATTCGGGGTCGTTTGCCACTTCTTCTTCTTCTTCTTCTTCTTCTTCTTCTTCTTCTTCTTCGTATATTAAAGAAAGGCAAATGCCATCAAGGTAAGACTCCATACTGCACAGGGTAGTTTGCCCCTTCCCACGTTCCTTCCCGTAGTAGTCCTCTCCCCTCACCCCCTCTCCCCCCCCCCCCCCCCCCCCCCCCCCCCCGCTCCCCATCTCCTCCCCCCCCCCCCCCCCAGCCCTTACCGTTTTGAAAGAGGGCGTCTTCCTATTTTCTACCGTATGCTTGGCACAGACCTTTGCGCGCGCAAAAAAAAAACCGCAAATCATTTGCGAAATCAGGGTTGGCTAGGACACGTGCCATGCAGACGAAGACAAAGAGACAGAGAGACACAGAGACACAGACACACAGAGACACAGAGACAGAGAGACAAGAGAGAGGATGGAGAGAGAGAGAGAGCTCCCAGCTGCATCCTCTCTCCCCATGACGGGGCGATCCAACACTGCCCGCCTCATCGCGCCATTTTCCTACCGTCTTCCCTCGAATAGAACGTACGGTCATAACACCTGTATTTGGGGCAACTTTCAGTCTAGTTACAGCGATAATGACCGTTCATTCTATTCGGCTGACGACGGCAATTCTCCGCCTCTCATTCCGACCATATCCGACTCTTTGTCTCCCCCTCTCCTCCCCCCCCGTCACGACCCCCCATCAGTCATGGCATGAGAGAGAAAGGGGTGCCTGGCAGAATTATCTGGTAGTATGTATCATTAACAGACAAGCTCATGGGCACGGGAACGGGATCTCGATTCGGTGAAATTCGACCACCTCCTCAATGGTGGGAACCACTTGGAGCTGGTCGGGTTTCACCCAACCGCGATCCCGACCAGCTCCTCAATGGGGGAACCACTTGGACCTGGTGCGTGAGTGGCAAGCGAACCGCATTGAGGAGAGCTGGTCGGGTTCCACCCAACCGCGATCCCGACCAGGCGCGGTAGCTGCTCGTCGGCCCTCTGAGGGGGGGAGGGAGGGAAGGGGGGGGGTCGTGATGGCTGGGGGGAAGGGAGAGAAGGCAGGTCCTTTTGTGGGCGCAGCGACGGCCGCTCAGACGGTGGGTGAGGAAATGGAGAGGAGGCGCGAAGCTCTGCCACGTGGCTTCGTCCACGTGGGTCACACGATGTGAATGACAGCGCATCCACGGATAATGACACGTGGCGGGTCGTTCTTGATTGACAGCCTCCATCGCAATGGGTTTCTCACTTGGAATTCAGAGATGAGACGGAGCCAGACAGACAGAAAGAGAGAGAAAGAGAGAGTAAGAGAACGAGAAAATGCTGCTCTCTCTCTCTCTCTCTCTCTCTCTCTCTCTCTCTCTCTCTCTCTCTCTCTCTCTCTCTCTATCTATCTATCTATCTATCTATCTGTCTATCTATATATATATCGTCACAAACAGAACTCCCCGGTAAAACGTAGGCAGAGAGAGAGAAGAGGACAACAAACGAGGGGCTGTGACAAACTGTTTCGTCGGAGTTTATATATATAATTCTATATATTGTCACAAGAATATCAGAGCGCAAATGCGAAAAAAAGAAAAAAAGGAAACGAAAGGAAAAAAAAGAAAGAAAAATATCTCTCTTTCGCTAATCGTATTAAGAAGAGATATAGACAGAGAGAAATCGGTGGCCCTCAGTCTAGATATACTGGTAATGGCTGTACGTTCATTCGAGGGAAGCCGATAGTGCTTACTTGATTGGATGGATGGTTCTCCCAAAAACTAAAATAAAATGTAGCTTGCTTGCTCTTTAAAGTTTTTTTTTTTTTTTTTTCCTTCAAAAAAAAAGTACGAGGCACAAGAGAGAGAGAGAGAGAGAGAGAGAGAGAGAGAGACCGGGTGCATCCTCTCTCCACATGACGACCCAATTCAGCTCTACCCGGTATCCCGACCATATCCCAGCTGTCTATCTCATTCTGACCCTACCCTACGTTTCGCCTACCCTATCCCGACCCCAAAACCATCATGAAGAGCGAAACAGACAGACAGACACAAAGAGAGAGTGAGTGAGTGAGAGAGAAAGAGAGAGTGAGAGAGAGAGAGAGAGAGCAGGTAAGACGCTTTTCGAGGAGGGAGGCGGGGAGAATCTAAAGAAACGACCGAAAACACAGGACATTTACTAATTACATCGGGTCTATCACTTAATTACTGTAATTAATTCTGTCGGTCAATCGGACTATACAGGATATGCCCACAATAAATCCATAAAACACCCCCTCAATAAACCTTTTATGTCATTCGGTCCATCAAGTGACGGTTGGACTGATATCATGAAATGAAACAACACTGAACATGTCACTGAACGACTGAAAGTTCGCTGAAAGATCACTCGGATGATTGTGTTTTTCACTCTGATGTTACGTTTCCTGACTGATTAGGTGAGGTAGGGATGCTGTGCCTACCGCGCCTTCAGGTCAGTCATAACACCTGTATTTGGGGCAACTTTCAGTCTAGATGCAGTGATACTGACCGGCCGTTCTTTCCGGGTGAAGGCGGTAGTGGTATCTTTTCCTTTTCTTAATTAGGAAAGAACTAATGGTAGGGCGCAGTCACGCTTTCAGTTTGAAAATGCGTTTCGGTGACGATTTCGCGAATGGTGTGACAAGCCTAGAGAGGAAAATCGTGAATGTATACAACCCAGCTTTACGGTCGGCTGGGGATGTGTTGTATTCGAGAGATGCCTGAAGTGGATACAAAAGTGAAATCGTGACGACGCCCTACTGTAGTTATACCCCTTTTAATTATTCTAACCTTTTTTTTTTAAGGTGCTGAGGATAGCTTGGTGGCGACGTAAAAGTGAAAAAAAAAAAAAAAAACATTCGTAACCTCTGATGGATACGCACAT
>BFEA01000160.1:346880-371880 GCA_003427395.1 Chara braunii | reverse complement strand
CCCCTAGTTCGTTTCTTGATGTGGTTAGGGAAGGGTAAGGTAGTGAGTATGTTGTGTGTATGTTTTGTCATGTGGGGCCCCGGCTGGTGCTTTATTCACGATGTTCATGGGATGTTGGACCCATTTTCCAATAGATGTCGCTCCCCACAAATAGGCAGGAGAATGTATGTGTGTGTGTGTGCACATGTGTATGTGTTTGAATATATTGGGTACAAGTTGTATTCGAATACAACACGTATGTTTTATATCCAAAATGCTCTTATATTCGGGAAAAGTGGACACACACCGTTTTGATTACAAAATGTTTAAAACTCAAGGGTTGTGTCCTCCTCGGCCTCCCACGCCGTTTCGATTTTCAAATGTCAAACTCAATAATTGCGCCCTCCTCGACCTTCTAGGGCAGCTACCGGTCCTTCGCATGTCCCGCCCCTTGCTAAGCCCTCACCTCAAAATTGTTCACCCTTTCGAACTACCACCGACGTTGAAAGTTGAATTGACGTTGAAGTCTCAAGGACATAAAACGCAACCCTGACGAACTACAAACACACACACACACACACATATAAAACATTGTTGACCATACGAAGACCACGGATATTATGCGTATTATGAAATTTAAAAATCAATCATTTTTAACACAATTTACTTTTTTATTCATAACTTGTTCGTTTTGCAGCAGCAATAACAATGCATTTCACAGTGTAAAAAGGCAAGACGAGATTTGGATTGAAGGAAAATTAGAGGAAATGCGTCAAAAGTAATTACTTCAACTCATACAGTAAACTGAAGTTTGTGCAGATATACCTCACGAAAAAAAGAGAAAGAGAAATAGGGAAAAAAAATAAAAATTAAAATAAATAAATAAAGATTGAACTTAAAATTGTGGTAGATGTTTATGTACTTGCGTCTGCTTGTTGTTGGGTATGTCATAATAATGTTATTAGTACTTATTACTAGGTACATGTCTGTAAGCAACTACATAAATGAGAAAAACATTTTATAATTATTTTTAACAATTGGAAATTATACTTACTACCTAGGCTATCAGAGTGGCCCGGGGTCACCTGCCCACCAAAATAATTAAAAAAAGAGAAAATTTTTGAAATGCCCCTGAAAGTTACATTTATTTGCGAAATACCTCTATGGACGGCCTACTTACCCTGATTTGCCCATGGACCCTGGGAACTTTTATGCAGGCCCCTGTAAGTGAAGGGCACAACTTTTGGGGATGCCCTTACCGGACCGTCGGTGCCATTTCACCGGTAGCTGTGCGATATGCCCTTATATATATGTGGGTGGGTGAACCCGTTGCCCGCTGAACGACTAGCGGTCTCCCATTAGCGGTGTATGTGTGTGTGTGTCTGTGCGCGGGGGGCGTCGACCCCCCAGAACCAATCAACCAATCAATTAATTAATTCAAAAAAAGAACTCATTAAAAAAGAGTGTTTTCATGTCGGTCGTATGTGTGTGTCTGTGCGACGTCCCCGCAACCAATCAACCAACCAACTAACCAACTAACCAATCACTCAATCAATCAACTAAAAATAAATAAATCCCCCCCCCCCAAAAAATGTTTTCGTGTCCGTCGTGTGTGTGTTTGTGCGTAGATGAAAGGGCGCCCCCCCCGCAACCAACCGACCAATCAATCAAAAGAGAAAAAAAAAACTCGCTTTTGTGTGTGTATATATCTGTGTTTGTATGTGCGCACAGGGGGGGGCAACCCCCCAACAACCAACCAATCAACCAATCAACCAATCAATCAATCGATCAATCAATAAACATATATGCAAGTAAAAAAAAATAAAAAATGCGATATGTATGTATGTATTGATTGATTGATTGAGTGAGTGATTGAGTGAGTGATTAGGTGAGTGATTGAGTGAGTGATTGACCAATTGGGGAGGGATGGCAGGGAGGGGGAGGAGGGGAGGGGAGGAGGGAAGGGAGGGGACCCGACCCCAACCAACTAATCAATCAATCAATCAATACGATGGGGGGTTCTAAAATTATTTTGCCCTTCAATCTTTTACAAATTTTCTTTTTTTGTTTTGCTCAACAGAGCAACTTGAAACTGAAAATTTAGATATAGGTTCGTTAGGTCGTCCTTAATTTATTAAAAATAAATATAAAAAAACATCTAGGGCCTGAAATGGGGTTTGGTGGATTTAAAATTGCCAGTCATGCCCAATGGTTCAGGGTCCGAACCCCGGTCCAACTTTCGGGCGAGTAACAGTGGATCAACTACACATGCACAATAGCCCCATACTAATACATCAAAAAATGATATTTCACTCAACCAATATTTCACAAGTATGTATAAATTATTATCATAAATTATGACATACCAAAATTGGATTGACTGAAACTAGTAAACTCATTATTGTAGGTTCAAATCCCTCATTCCATAAACTATACTTGACTGGACCGGTACTAAGAGTGGTACCAGATAGCACTAGGTTGAACTCTCGCACGGATTGTGGGGTCAGGTTACGACCTGGTACCACACGCCAAACAGACAAAGAGCCAACTAACCCTAGTTGTAGGCCAGATCAACTAGAGGTCCAATGTACATGCGAAGTTCATGCGATGCGACCTAAGATACGCAATGTCATACAAAAAAGCAAATGTTTGATATACATATTGTAACTAAAAGCAAAGAAATGAAATGTGGGATGATAAAATCATAAAGTCATAGAGGTGATTGCCTCAGTGTTGAAAGGATAGCAATATAGCACAAGATAATATCGTGCCGTTGAACCACTAGTCTCAGAGGTGGCGAATGCAACCTAAATTTGAAACTCTAGGGGCGGTCACCCACAAAAATATGATAAGTCATTAAGCTGGGAGCGAGGGAATGGTAACAAAACAAAACCAATGACTCCAATGGACAAAACATAAAGGCGGGTAATGCTAAAACAAATGATGACACCATGCATGATCGACCATGAAAGGGGAATCTGGAATAGGGAGATATACCGAATTGAAGGCATGCAGTAACCGACACTAGGGGTGATGAATGAAGTGGGTGAGAGAAACATTTACTCAACTCACCGACTGGGAGAGAGTCAGATATGGAAGCAGGAATGCCAAGATAATGCTACGGTCCAATGCCTGTGCGATACAAAGGGAAAACCCAACGATATCCTTCATCGGAGGAGGAGGAAAAGGGTCAGTCGTTGAAGTAGGAGTAGACATCTCAGCACGACGAGCATGGTCATATGCACGCATCAACATCTTGGCGTGCTGCAAGTGCTCAAGAGGCTCTCTAGTAGCCTTCCCATCAAGATAACCCTTCCAACGCATAAGATATTTAATGTGTGGATGGGTATCGTCGGTAACTCGGCGAGATACGATGGCTGAAACAAAGAACTCCTCGTGACCGCCCACCATAATAGGTGGAGGACGCTTATAGGAGCGTTTGACGAAACGCTCGAATGGTCTGCGATAAAGATGCAACAAGAAGATGTAGTAAATATTGTGTACGTGAGAGGCTAATGAAGATAATTAAGCACCTTCACGCAGAAGCTGACCAGAATATTGGCAGTGTCGGAGCCGACGACCTGAAGGTTGTGACATGGGTTGAAGAAACGACACATGAACTTGCGAAGCGTATCCACTTCGAGTTGCAAGTGACGGACGTCGATGAGAACATCGTCGTTGAATTTGAATGAATAATCCATTAACAATTTGTTCGCACTTCCAACCATGGGTTTGGGAGACGACTATACTCTCATATGACACTGCGCGCTTCATTATCACCGTCATAAGCGCAACCCAGTTGTCAAGCGTAGGGCAACGAGTGTCTGGTGCAACTGCGACGGTCACAAAAAATCTGCGGGAACAAGAGGGTCCACAATCAGCTAATTCCCCCAATGAGAATTCCCAACGGACCCCAACCTGGATGAAGCGTCATCTCATTGACATCATTAGTACTTGTAGAATCAAGAATGCCCAACACCCCGCCCCATACTAATAACATGCGTATGCCTCGCATTTTCCTATTTGGGTCCTTCCATAGTTTTAGGTTTCGCTATGTGTGGATTCTTGTGTGGGTACCATAGTAACGGAAACGTACCGGTCGTACCCATACTCACTATGAAACCCCACAGACCAGTACAGACTGACGAGGCCGACAATTTCAAAGGGTCCCAAATCACCGCGGGGAGGGTACATACTGTTTCAAGCAGTTTCTATTGATGTATAAAAGATCCAGGGCTGTATCAACAACCCTATCATTACAAAGCCTTAACACTCCCAATGACAAATCTCTTCCCCGCATCACTAATCCCTCCCTTAGAACCCTGAACCTAATTTAATCCCCCCCCCCCCCCAGCCCATGGGAAACACATATGCGTGACTCCGATCATCAGACCCGGCCATAGACAAAGTACTCGAACAACCCTCGTGAAGCCTGCTACCAACATACTACAACCAAGGATTGGACTCTTTCGTTGGTGCGCAGGTAGCGTCGATATAAACTTACCATGCGTCGTCCTAAGGGGGGTATGCAAATGACAATACGTCGATCGATGCTCGTTGGCGGCCTATGCGCGAGAGTGCAGACTCAAAAAATTGAATTTTCGTCTTTATACAACAATATGTATTTCCAACCAGTGCTCTAACGAATTAGCCATTGACCATTCTTTTTTTTTTTTTTTCAAATTCAAATTATTTTATTACCTCCTTCTTTTTCATGTTCTTGATTTTTTTTTTTTTACTGGAAATTTGAATTTTTCGGCGGCACCCTAAAATCCTTATAGGAATTAACCATTTTTGTTGTCGATGCACATTTTGACCCCATGGAGGTAACAAAGTGCTTACAAGGTTTTGTTATCCTCCTTAGTTTTTTTTTCCAACACATTTTGACCCTTTGGGGGCAACAAAATGAGAAGGAAATTTTCTCTTTTTACTTGCTCATTTTTTTGCTTGGCACAGTTCGACCCCATGGGGGTAACGAAGTGATGCCAAAATTTTTGAAAATTCAATAAAAACTTGTTTTTTTTTTTTTTTTCCTCCACCTACTCATTTATCTGAAATTTTTGATATGCGGTACTTTAAAAGTTCGTGTGCTTTCTTGCACTTTTCTTTTCTTTTGACACATCTTGAGCCCATGAGGGTAGGGAAATGCTGCCAAAAATTCCAAAAAAATTGAAAAAAATAAATATTATATCTCTCTTAATCATTTGCTTACTTATTTGTTTATTTATTTTTATCTCGAAATTTCACCGTTTCTTTATTTTTCTTCCCCCTTCTCTCTATAGTTGTTATTTTATTTTCTTGATTAGATTGTCGCTACTCCACCCTAATCCCCACCGTGACTATTCCGATTAGGTTTGTTTTAGGGTTTAGAGTTATTTTACCTCATACTTTCCCGACTACCCCTTCGTGCACCCTGGATCAGAACGGATCCTTTCCCCTCGATCAGCTTTGTGCCTCCTTTTCATGTGTGACCCGTCGAGCCAACTCATACCTATAACCTCCGCTCCGCCCCTACCTTCACCCTTAGTGGAGAGTGTATTTTCCCACACAACAACCTATCTTTTTCTCCACCCCCTACTATGTCTAACCACCTTCCCCCTCCGCCTACAGATGAAAGTACATCAACGGAGGTCCTCGCAGAGCCCACCACTTATAAGGGGATAATTCCACGGATGGTTTTGCGTTACACCCTCGTGGATCCCATGGACGTTCACACCGCTTTTGCATCCCTCCTTGCACTCATGCAATCGGAACTCAATGCGTTTGCCCTTGACATCAACCACGTCAAGGGTTCTCTTCATCGTTTCCCCCATCGCTCTCATACTCCCTTCCTTATCGGCTTACACTGACAGTCCGGTTCTCCATGACTCCACACGCGAAGATGTAGTGGTTCCTCATTCCTTGTAATTCTGACACTGTACTCTATTTCGCAATAGTAAATGTCACTTTTGCTCAGATCTTCCCAGTTATTGTGGTGTGGAGCGCATTGGTCCCGCGGGAGGACCCTCCCGACCGTGTCATGCAATATTTTTGCAGGACTTTGTTGCATAGCATTGCCGCTCAGACAGGGTTCGCTAGCCAT
The DNA here is from genome assembly GCA_003427395.1 of Chara braunii. Lineage (NCBI taxonomy): Eukaryota > Viridiplantae > Streptophyta > Charophyceae > Charales > Characeae > Chara > Chara braunii. The sequence continues at coordinate 365,819 of BFEA01000160.1, read as the reverse complement.
ACCTCTCATGAAGCCCTACGATAGGATAGGGTCACGCGAGGTACAACTCAACTCCAGCCGTGGGAGTTGTCACGATCCCTTAGGTGGGTGTATCCCCGCCGAGCTACCGAGTCACGTACGAAAGTTTTTCGTATGCAATCCGAGAGGTGGCCCAGCCAAGGGCGTTTCTCGTTCGTTATAACATAGGGGTATGCACTGTGAATGCCCAAACTGGACCCGTGCGTGAATCGTCGCCCGAGGCGTCGATCTCCCGAACGGGATCCTACGTCGATCAACTATGACTGCCAATCTAACCACGCAATACACTTCAAAAAGATAAAATCAAGTTTCACACGTAAATCATACCTAATTCCTTTTCCACATTCAACCAATACAACAACAGAAATAAACGGGTGTCGCTCTCGAGACTCTAAATAAATATTTTGGCGACATAGACCTTGTCATATCGACTAACGATGCATGAGTGCATAAGCAACTGCAATGATGGTGTACTATGATGTACCCATAACCTCGTGGTCCTCAATGATTATGAGGATTGCTTTCGATACCAAAGCGTCGGCTAACGCTCGTCTTGAGAGGTTAATTTCTTGATGTTTGACAATCACAAATAAGATTGCGAAACCTATCCTCTTCTGCTCCCTGTGGAGCACAACGGTAGGTAGGCTTCACCCCTTTGTGGCGGCCATGCCTCTGACCTTGAGAGGCTCCATCTTCAGAGGTTTTCGACAAGGTCGGTGGGTTTAACTTTAACAGATGTCACAGACCTCAACGTCCACATATAAAACTTAATGAGTAAAAAAAAAAAAAGGTTCAATCAGGAAATAAAAACAAGCCAATATCTCAACATCTACACATCATTCGCAACTTGAGATAGGTTAAAAGAGGTAAGAGATAGCTTATCAGGTATATAGATCGTGCGACATAGGGGTGTCATTCTCACTGTCTCCAAACTGTAGCTTGTACACCAAGCTCCAAACACTAACCTGCAAACAACATGTGCACACGCAAAATCCACATTGCCGAACACAAATGTGGTCAACTTTACCACTTTCGCAAACTCACAACCTGCCTCACGCACACAACCCCAATCATTGTTCAACTTTCCATAAAAAACACTCAGTTCTTTAAACCGCCACTCCCCCCGACAACCGAAAACCCTCGGCCCTGTGAGTTAGGGCTAGGTTTTATGGAGGGGTGGCGAACTTTCTTCACCGACAAGTCCAATCCCGCTATTTGAAAGTCGCAACTTTGTTGATTTTTCGTGATCATAAGAATTTTTCAATAATTCTAAAAATTTGAGGTTCGTAAATTAGGTCAGAATTTTTGAAGAATAAAAATATGATAATAAATAAATAAAATCATTTTGACCGAGAAATAATCGTCGCACAAATTTGACACATTTCAAATTTTTTGATGAAAGTTTTATTTTTGTCATTCACCTGGTTTTCCACTCTATGCTACCAGTACCCTTCGTGAAATGACGCTACCAGTTCCTCGACGTTTTTTACGTAAGGTGTAGTGACAATTTAAATAACAAAGAAGTCTGGGTAAGATACGAAAAAAAACATATAAGAGTCATCGACTAAGCCGTCTTGTTGAGGCGTAGGTGTACGTAAAGTTGTGTCGTGAACGGAGGAATCGACAACCAATATGTTATCAATGATAACAGAAGATGATCCTTGTAGGATCAAGCTGAAACTAGTCATCCCAGACTTCAATCAAAATAATTGAAGATGATCTGAAACACAACACATGTCAATTTCCAAAACTATGCAAGTGCTTAAGTGTATGGAGAAAATCTTCATATCACATATCGCATAACTTACTTGAAGACTAAGTCTAAACTTATCTATAAATAGTATATAAAATTAAGAAAAATTTTGACAGCATGTGGCTTGCTAAAGTTTCTCCTATCAAAATATAATCTAACTCATTAAAACTAGAAAAATTTTGGAAGTACTCCCTCTAGAAAAAATATCTTTTCATAATTAATATTAAGCCAGATACCAATCTAAAATAAGACTTTGACTTTAAAGATTTAAAATTTTGCCCAACTCCCTGAATTAGTAAAAATTTAGGCAACAATTCCCATAGAAGGGTAAGCTTCCCTGATTTATATTAAGTCAGATATAAGTTGAAAAACAAAAGTTTGAGTTTTGCAAAGACTAAATTCAACTAATTTTTTGGTTTGTAAAACTTTTGGTAGCACTTCCCATAGCGAAAGTATCTTTTTAAAATTTATACAATGCTAAATATGAATCTAAAAAACTAGTTTTGAATTCACTATTCAAATTTTGTGTAACTGCTGGATTTAGTAAAAATTGGACAACACTTTCTTTAGCGAAGTAGGTTTTCAAGATATTTATTAAGTCCAATATATAGTTAGAACAAAACCTGATATTTACAAAGATGAAATTTGACTAACTCCTTGGATTTGTAAAAGTTTTGACACCACTTCCCTTAGCGAAAGTGTCATTTCAAAATTTATGTAAATTCAACTTGAAATATGAAGTTAGAACAACTGAACTTGAAATGATAAAAAATGAATAAACTCTTATGACTTCAACACCTGTGAGCATGAAAAGACAACTCTAGTTATACTCAGGCTAGACTCACAGTCAAACAAGCATATGCAACAAAGGTAAGTCTCTTATCAAAATTCCAAGTTATTTTCACATACAAGTAGTCGGTTGATCTCGCGGATGATTACCTATTTATCCCACCTTATATAGGGCATTGAGTTATGCGATTCATCTTAGAAATAATACTCAGTCGGACTAGGTTACCTTTAATTATAATTGTTAATTATATTCGCTTGTCTGTAATAAAGCTATAGTCAGACCATTCATCTTATAAAAAATGTCCGATTAAGTTTGTTCCTATAATATATAAATAGTGAAAATATAGAGAGTCATGTTCTCAGTTTCCATTAAGTGTGTCTGGCCGCAGACTAAATCATTCACCTTATAAATACTGCTTAGTCTTTTGGCATGAATCTCCCTCATAAGAGACAAACAAAAAAACAAATTATTCATCTTAGAAACAATGTTCCATTTTTTTTCAGTAAAAAAAATATATATATAGCACCTTGAATCATTCATCTTAGAAACAATGTTCAGAGCATGTTTAAAAACCACAAAAAAATGAACAGCGGCCAGACAATTCATCTTAGGAGTAATGTCTGACTCTAAAAGTTCAAGCGGTAAAAACCTCAAAGAAACAACAACCAGACCATTCATCTTGGAAACAACGTATGGTTGTAAAGAAAACAAGTCAAGGAAACATAGCTACCAAGTTATTCAACTTAGAAACAATATTTGGTCCTTCAAAAAACATAACAAAACAAAGTGGTTAGACTATTTATCTTATAAACAATGTCTAGCCCCTCTAATACCCAGTCGAACATAGACAAAACCACCTTCCTCCATCGTTCCCCAATTCACCCCTGTTTGTTAGAATCAAAATAACAGAAAATAATAGATGAGTCTTTACACATGCAACTTTTGTTTTACTTAATCTGAGTTAAATTATGAAAAAAACAATAATCATAGAGGGACATGCATACACATCAGATATACTACTGAGATGTACTAATAAAGATTTTGTGGTTTCAAAAAAAAAAAAGTTATACATGAAAATTCACAGTCTCCAGAACCTCGTTTAGATCCCGACAAAGTTCCTACAATCGATGGGGTAAACCTTCCACAAAGTCCTTGACGTGGATTATGACCTTTCAATCCCCCGTGCCTATCTAGGGTAAAATAAACCGAGTCACCGACGCCTTGTTCTACCGCCCTGATCATATCATGAATTCATGCAACTTAGTGTCATCCGATTTGCCACCATTGATTATTCGGTGACCGGCGCGTTTCGCACCCACGGCCCAATTATTGCAACATTCGCACACCATTACAAAGTGGTAAGAGCGGTTCTTCAAATTCCCTCACTAAGAAAGTTTTGATGTACTTGCATGGTAAGTACTATATGTTCCCTCACTTTGACAACTCTGAGTTTAAACCATAACCGAGTTCCTTTACCGAACAGTTGTAAGTCATATGCGTTTTTGAAATATGTTGGCTCGCGTTAGCCGTCTGTACGTTCATTGGAAGTGCAAGGAACTTGTCATGAGTTACGTCCAGGAGTGTCCTACCTGCCAGGAAGTGAATAATATGAGCCACGTTCTGTACATGTCACTCCAATCTCTATTTATACGTGAGGGTCGTTGTCAGTTTATTTCTATGGATTGTCAGTGTGTTGATCTCCTATACCCTCGCAATGTGAGCGGTTATAATGCTATCTTGATCGTCGTCGATCGCTTCACAAAGTGTGCATGTTTTGTTCCGTGCTCCTATTACATTTACGTTCGTGAGACTGCCACCATCGTTTTTGATCGAGTCATGAGAGATCACGGCTTACCTCAGAGCATTGTCTCCAATTGTGACTAATATTTTACCAACACATTATGACGATGCCTGCACAATGTGTACGGATCCCCATTTTGCTTTTTGTCATCTTACAACCGTCAAACAGATTATCGAACCAATATCACCAACAAAATTCCTAATAATATCCTCTGAAAGTTTATCAAGGATGACCGATGGTACATTTAGCCTACGCAAAGATTGGTTGCAACCATACCGTTTCGCCAGCGTAAGATATGAGGCATTATGCTTAGGGAGGGAAGAAGGGATATCGTACCTTAGTGGAAAGGTGAGTGGTTTGCTACCTACTAAAATCTGCAGGCTGAGGCACAAATGTAGGATAACCGCATCTGCGTGGACCCCATTTCTATCCGGATTATCCTTGATATTAGAGTTAGGGTAGTATCTGCACAAAAGCGTTCGGTTCAGTCCGCTAAGTGTTGGCGCATATCACGACTTGCAATTTGAGCACTAGTATAGGTCATGTCATCGTGGTGCCACCTAAAGGCGACTCCCCTTAGGGCCGTAACAACCCATCTGACCTCTCAATAGATGAGTAATATCAGCACCTCCTGATGGTCTCCACCCTCTACGACACCATATACTTTTTGAAAAAATAAAATAAAAAATCAAAGAAAACACTAATTTCACTAAATAAGAAAAAAAAAATTCAAAGTTGGTGAAGGGAGGGCTGAGAAAGTATTGGGAAAAATAAAAAAGAGGTGAGTGGTAAAGAGATTTTGAAGTGGTAGTTAGAGGGGATGATAGGGTTTTAGTTGGGGAACAAAAAAAGATGAGGAAAGGAGGGTGGGAGAATGGGAGAGAAAAAAACGAAAAAGGTGGAGAGATGAATATGAGATTAGTAAAAGAGGGTAAGTGACAAAAAATAGAAAGAAAAAGATGGTGGAAGATGAGTGGAGAGTAGTAAGAGATATGAGAGAGAGCAGTGGGAAGGAGGGAAAAAAAGTAAAATAAATAAGTAGGAAGTGTGAGGAAAGATGAGAGATTAGTAGTAGGATGAGAAAAAATGATGAGAGGAGGGAGAGGAGGGAGAGGAGAGAAGGAAAAGGGTGAGGGAACTTGATGAGTGAGTAGATGGGCGATAAACAGTAGAAGGGGGCTTCAAAATGATAATGAACTGCCGTTGTAGTAGTTAAATCTGATCTACCCGACTTCAATACACATGGTTAGATGGATGTGAACATCGTAAACAAACTGTCGATAAATTCTTCTGCTTGACAAATGCAACTCGTTTTTTTTTCCCATATCACAACTTCGCAATTTGCCGCCGCAGAAGAAGCAACACAGCGATGCACGAGGGCATCATTACACACAAAATGCATGACGCAATTGTGGCTTCGCGTTATTATGCATAAATTCCAAGCCAAGAGTTGGGCACCTGCACGAAGGCAATAAAATGCCGCCCTGCTCCTTACGTCAATCTGCTTTCGTTTTGCTTTTTAAAAAAAATCAACAAAATAAAATACAGAAACACCAAATAAAAAAAGATAAAGACTTAAAAAGTGAAAATTTTATAAACGAGCGATTTTTACCTACTCCTTTACTTCCCCTTGTTATTTCCTCTGCTTTTTGCCAGCCAACAGAAACCATCGAAAAAACGCTAAGTATTTTCAAACAATTGGAGGCACAAAATGATCAACCTTGGTGAGTATTTGTCAAAAATAAGCGCAACACGTTTAAGAGTCATAGAACATAATTTATGTTTGATGTTGCAAGCAAGACACAAATCGCTCATAAAATTCGTATAGTGATTGGACCACACGAAGGATAACATACAGATGTTGTGTGCTTCAGGTAGACCCTTTTTTTTTCCTCAATTGTTCAGAGTTATGAAGTCATGGGACATGAGACTAATATTAGAGAGTCGGTTGAAGATTAGGGTGACCACTTTGGGTATCTTTCGGTTTGTACCTAGGCTACCAGTCGGGCCGCCCGGGTCGCCTTATTTTCCCAACAAAAAAAATAATAAAAAAAATCCCCAAAAAATTATGTTATGCATAAAAATAAACTGAATATTTTTTATTTATATTTATTTATAAAAAATTATATTATTACCAAGGTCAAATCCAGGTCGGGGATCTCACAATTCAACTCGGAGTTATCCTGGCAGCCTCAGCCAGTTTAGCTTATGAGCTATAGCTCGCTAAAAGATAACAACTCATGAGAGTCGGGAGGATGCTCTAGGAACAAAAATGACCAAATCTAAGCCACTGTCCTGAAACCTCACTCGCCACAACAAAAATAAGCCATAGACCAGAAAACCTAACAAACCAGAAATTAAAAACAAAAAGGCAGAGGAAGACTATCAAACCCTACTTATCTACCTACTTCAAAACACCCGTCTAAATCGACGGGTGCACCGTCTAAATCGACGGGTGGACCTTAGCGCACCACAAAGCCACGAAACCAATGTGTACTCCCTCCTCTCCAATACCCTGTTGCTGTCCTACTCTGGATCAACAGAACTGAGTACCAGGTTCATATTCCCTAACTCACTCCCAAAACCACTTGTCGAAGATCAATTTCCCCTCCTCCAACCTCCCCAGATTCCCACCCAACCCCCAGGTTGCCCCAAACCAAGATCCTTGGCCTTTCCTTCTCCGATCCGCCTGGATGATCCTCCTTAGTGAGGATTTGAACAAGGTCCTGATTTCCTTATTTGTCATTTCTCTGTCCTTAAAAATCCGCAGGTTCCTCTCCTTCCAAATGACATTACAGCCCACCGCTCTTGTTGCTTGGGTCATGTAGCCCCAAACCTTCTTAAGATTCATGTGTTCTGGAATACCCCCTAGGAGTACCCAAACTTTGTTCCATACCAAATTTTCTTCTGACTTGCTGACCCAGAAGAAATTTCACCAGTCCCAAATTCTTTTTGATGCAGGACAATCATACCACAGATGTACAGTTGACTCATAAGCCCAATTAGATCGTTTGCATGTCAGGTCCACCTTCATTCCTCTTTGGAACAAGTTTACCGTTGATGGAGTGGCCAGAAGGGATAACATCCAAAGGTTAGCTGCCAATCTGGTATATGGGGCAGCCTTCGGTTGGATTCAGCAACGGACCAATTTATTTTCAATCTGCTCAGGATTGACATCTAACATTTGCATCCATCTAGCTACTGCAACAGATCTGGGTGTTCGGGTAGAGGCTAGTGCCAAATACCCTTGTTCAACAAAGTAACATACCAGTGATTTGTCCTGCCTACCAGTCCCTTCCCCTCTCCAGCCCCACACTTTTGGGTCCAATTTAAGGTCAGCAATTGCCAGTCCTTTTACAAACAGTTCACACGTCCAGTTTCCTTCTTCATTGCAGTCTTCCCAAACTCGAACTTGAGCTAGGTCGGTTGTTAACAGTGGGTGAGTAGGGCCAACGTGTTGTACTAGAGAAGATGAATCGGGGTTGCTGCTTCCCCAACACTGAAAAGTCCTTTTACCTTGCACATCAATATTCACAAGCTCCCAGAAGGTTGGGGCGGTTTCCAATGGTCGACTGATATACCAGGTGTCAGGGGGATCTACCCCCTCCAGACTGAGAATACATTTCTATTGTTCTGGAATCGCGTCTATGAGATAGCTTAACCTTTCCTCAATAAACCAAACCGAGTCCAACACCTCCCTCAAGGCCCCGGGGGACATCCATTGATTTCCCCATTTATTCCACAAATCACCTACTCTCAAGACACCTCTTTCTATCTATTTTCTGTCGAAACTCCCTCAAGAGATATCTGCAGAAAACCACCTGCCATCAGGACAACGGATGTGCAGGGTTTTCAAACAGTGGTTGTAGTAAAACTTACGTTTTAGTAGTAAGGTGAAGCCATGCATTACGCATAAACTTTTTCCAAGCAAAAATGACTGTTGCCTAGAAGTCTGATTTCACATGTCTGTTAAAAAAGGAAGGGATAAGTAAAGAGGTCCACACATCAGATGGTCTTGACAAATTCCATTCCAGGGACAAAATGGTTTCTGCCAGTGCAACCCAGTGTACCTCCTCCTCTGCGCTTATCGCCTTGACTATCCATAGCATTAACATTGCTACACTCTTTCATTGTGGATCAATTAAGTTCATGCCCCCCTCCTCTTTGGGGCAACACAAAAGTTCCCAAGCAACTTTAGAGAGGAAGTTTTCTTCTTCTCTAGCAAAGGGCTTCAATATGAATTTAGCCATCCGCTGTCGGATTAAGGAGCACAAACTTTTTCCCAGCGGGCGGACTGTTGCTACAAATCACAGTAAGCCAAACAAAGTCTCATTTATAACCAAAACCCGCCCATATAAGGATATGTGGGTTTTTTTCTCGAGGTAGATACTCTCTGAATCATGCATTGTAGCAAAATGCTTTCCTGATCTACTGTACAAGAGAGCAGTGGTACTTGAACTCCTAAAAAGCGTTCAGAACTACCCGTGATGATTCTCTTCATCCCCCAATTTACCACCGGTAGATGGGGGTCAGGGAGGAAGAATACTGATTTGACCCAGTTAACCGAGGCTTCTGACAACTCAAAGTACTCATCTAAACATTTCTTCAATGTTGTCATTGAGTTAATAAAATTATCAGAAATAGCAAATAAGTCATCAGCGAGGGCCTTAACCTTGCATTGCCCAAAGCCTGCCTTGAGCCCAGTGATCTGAGGGTGGGTTCTGATATTGCATAACAGGATCTCCAATTGGATCACAAATAAGGGAGGGGCAAGGGGACATCCCTACCGTAGAGACCTAGTCAGTGAAAAGGTTTCTGATAGGTTGCCATTGACCATCACCGCTGCAGTAGACATGAAGTATAGGGCAACTACCCGATTACACATGTTCTCCCCAAAACCTACATGACGCAGGGTGTTGAGAACCTATGTCCAATTAACACGATCGTAGGCTTTTTCTAGGCCAAGCATTAATACTGAAGTATTGGCTTTTGTTCTTTCCACCACCTCCAGAGCTTCCACTGCTATAACGATATTATCAAAGATGAACCGACCTTGTACAAAGGATGGTTGATCTTGTTTAATTAAAGATGGCAGATGTCGACCCAAACGACGCGCAAGCAGCTTTGCTAATAATTTATATGATACGTTTAAAACTGAGATCGGACGCCAGTACCGAATCTCGACGCGGTCTCCTTTTTTGTACAGTAGGGAAATAATCTCATTCCTCATACCTTTTAACAGGTTTTTACCTAAGAGAGCCTGATTATAAATATCAATTAGTTCTCCCTTAATATCATCCCAAATGATTGCATATAACTCCACTGGGAACCCATCGTTCCCAGGGGCTTTACCATGAGTCATCGAACGCAGTGCTTCCCAGACTTCTTCCTCAGTGACTTGGCGGTCCATATCTAATCTTCCCTGTGTAGAAAGTCTAGCTGTAAACGCAGACCAGTGATTTGAATTCTCTGAGAGATCCACTGTTATGTCCTCGTTTGGACGCCTGGTGGTTAGAATGTCGTGGTTGTATATTGCCGCATATTCACAGAGTTGATCTCGGTCCTGTGCAATTGGGAGATCATGGTCAAAAAGATGGGGTAGCGAGCTCATCGATTAAGTCAATCGTTTTGGTGTCAGTTTTTGGAATGTTTCTCTAGTCATGCGGTTATAGATCGCAATTCCTTTGATTTTCAACCGCTCAACCCAAACGTTCGATTGCTCTTGTTGATAAGCGTCCCATTCTACCATGTATTTTGCCCTAATAGGGCTCCACACTCGGTTGGAGATAGGGTACAAGTTCATTCATGATTCAGCATATTTTAATTTTTTAATCAGAGCAGTTTCTTGTTTGCTCCTATCAGCAGTTAAAATACGTGAGAAAATGCCCAAACGTTTCGAAAAAATCCTCGAACATGCATCCCACCAATCAGCAACAGAGTCAAAGGAATCTTGGTTATTTTTTTCAGTCCACCCAAAATCTGTGCATCCAATCCTTGATCTCCGAGTCTTTTAAAATCTCAGTGTTAACCCTGAAGTATCCGGGGCCCCTTTCGGTTTTAGTACCATCAAGCGAGAGCAAAACCGGTTTATGGTCTGAAAGGGTACCCGACTACTTAGAAATATTAATCGTGGTGTTCCACACCGAAAGTGACACCAAAAAGAACTATAATCTTCTGCTCACCGTGCCCTTACCCTCCCCGAAATTTGAGGTGACCGTCCAGGTATAACTCGAGTTGCCAGGGTGCAATAGACTATATGGTTCCGACAAGTCCAAGTCACCCATCAGATCGGTTAGTTCTTTGATGTCCTTGCTTCTCCTAGTAAGATCGTTTTTATCCAAAGAGGTATTCCAATCACTGACAATAATCAAGTTCTCGCAGTTTGGAATAAACAATAGAAGATCACTCAAAAAAAATTCTCGTTCTTTGCAGTTAGTAAGCGCATATATAGAGGCGATCACCCACTCGTCCTTCCCCATCCATAGTTTTACCCAAGACCAACGACCCCATAGATCTGCACAAAAATCAACAATCTTAGATTTCAGGTTCCAAGAAAAAAAAAAAAAACACCACCTCTCGAACCACAGGCTTGAGACCAAATTTGTGGTCCATCCCACCATGCTCCTAGCTCTACAATTTTGGACTCTGAGAGCTTAGTCTCTTGAAGACAAACGATGCCTATTTTTTTGTCATGGATCCAGCTCTTTAAGCGCCCACGTTTATTCCTCCCGTTCGAGTCACCCAACCCACGAATATTCCACGTAGCTAGTTTAAATCTTCCCATTCATGGGCAAGGATCCAGTAGGTTGGATCTGGACTGAACTTGTCGGAACTACCCCAGATTGAGGCCATGGCTCAAGAAGGATTCGTTTTAAACAAGGCGAATCAAGCTTTTTGTTCTTACCCAGTTTGGAGTTCAATTCGTGGAGGAATTCAATAGTCGTATTAGTAGCCACTTTAATTCGCCGCAGTTCCGGCTTCTAGCATCCAAGAACCAAGCTAGGGGGATTAGGCGAAGACCTTCGCTTTTCAAGGAGTCTAGCTGACCCACAGCAAAATGAACATCGAAAAGTGGCGCAAAAAGTTTTACTCGACTACCGACAATGTCGACAAGAAATCGAGGCATGGAAACTTCAGCAATGAATCGAAGAGTGAGTTTACCCTGAAACAGTGTTTGAGCAAGGTTTTTCGTGATACAGGGCATCAGAGACTTCGGACACGTCATATTAAACAACAGGGGGATCCCATCCACACCTATCCATGCAACAACCCAAAAGGAATCCCTAACTGCAGTAAGAACAATCGGAAGAAGTTTTGCTACAACACTACTCTGGTCTTTCGAGAGGGCTTCCATTTGAGCTTGAAAGGACTTTTGTCTACCTGAGGTCCGCGAAGGAGTTTGAGACGTAGACCGAAAGGAGCTACTGGAACTATGTGAGGCTTCAACCATCGGTCCATCAACTTGAATATCAACTCGTGTTCCCTCACTTAGCCTTCGTGCTTTTCCAAGGGATACCTACCTGAGAGGTTGAGCCCCCAACAGGGGGCACTGACTGCTGGTATTGGGGATTCATTCCCATACCCTGATTCATACCTTGGAGCGTACCCCCCTGTCCGTAGGTCCAAGGGGCAAAAGCATGAAGGTTAACCATTGAAGGACTAACATTCAGAAGTTGATTTGCAGCAGAGAAGCCTTGTTGTTAAGGCAGAAACGGATGCGGTGGAATTCCTTGTAGATATGATACCCATGCAAGATTTGACGTCGGATTCATCGGGACGGGTTGCTGGACTCCTCCTCCTCTACTTGACTGTCAAGGGAAGGGGCAAAACGTAGGATTAACTCGAAGTACAGTTTCCGTTGGAATTTCATGTGGCGCCATGTTGCTGATTCCTGCTTTGGAGGTCTGTTGGGCGGCCACTCCTGGTGCTCGGAGCGGACCTCGATATTGTGACCGAGGAACTCCTCCTGTAGAGGTAGTAGACGCTTGTGGATTGTTGGAAGGTCGCTCCCCTTGATTCCTCCTTGCAGACCTTCTGCAAGTATCTTCCGTATGGAAGAATGTGCGACAGCTTCTGCACCATTTGCTATCAGCACATGCCAACTTCACCTCCATGAGGTCTCCCTGGCAGGTTTTGATCCATATCTTATCCTCCATAAACTCTTTCCTACTGGAGTCAATATCAAACCGCTGGTTTACCATTTTTTTGTCAGTCTCGTCGGCTTCTGGTAAATGGGCCTTCACAACTCTCCCAATCGCTCTCTCCACGTGATCTCGTAGAAATACCATCTTGTCCAGAGATACTCCAACAGAAACTACCAAAAAAAACCTTCTCATCAATAGTCATCCTCCAATCTCTGACTTCGGCCCTGGTCATCCAGGGTTTGAACTTCGTGCGGTATGTGGTTCCGCCCAAATCGATGAAATCGGTCTTCTTGTTCAACATCTAATCGGTAATTTCTTGTATCGTTGGAATATAAAAAGCCACATTCGGAGACTCCACTTTGGTTCGGCCTCGTTTGAAATTTGTTCCAAAGGTGTCGTCCCTTATCCAATCACCTTCGTAAGCACGAATAACATCTTCCTTGACTCTCCTTGGAAGGAATCTTGCCCCATCACGAAATATCATCGTCATCGTCCTGGCCTTCAGCCACCTCACCTTCAGTTCGTCAATCGAGTCGTTAAGCACGAAAATTACCTCCCTGCCATTGACTTCCATGGTGCCTCCATCAATGTTCACCGGAAGGATGCCATCTTCATAGCAAGCTCTCATCATCTCCTTCACTCGTTTTTCATCAAGCGCGTTATCATTCGGAACTTTAGCTCTATCTCCTTGAGCTCCTGTCTCTTGAGCCCCCGGAGGGGTATGCATTGCTTCCATGGCTATCCAAGGGCTAGCAACCGCCCTTCGACAACGTGATGTAACTGTTGACTAGTACAAAAACCACATAAGAGTTGACAATTCAAATTCCATGTTCCAGAGAGCGGGAACGAAGACATTGTCAATCTATCCGCTGACAAACTCAACTATGGTCACCGCCACCGACTTTCGTCCACATGAAAGCGTTGAGTTGCCAAACTACGCCAAGCGATTCCACGCCAGGACCGTCGACGCCGGTTAGGCATGCCGAAGGCAGGAGGTGCTAGGGCCGAGTGCGTACGCACCAGTGCTAGCACCGCTTCGCGCCACCGTAGCTCACCACTTTTTCCCCCTGGGGCGTTCTTTTGGTTTTAGGGTCCAACGGAATAACTTTTGCCTAAGAGTCACATCGAAATTCTTTACCAAATTTAAAATAAAAATTTAAATAAAAATATTTTTTATTTTTTTATTTTTTTATTTCTTTTTGGCCCGCCGGGGCAAGTGGACCTGGGCCACTCTGGTAGCCTAGGTTTGTACAAATTTTCTGGCCCTGGAGACAACTTTTTTTTTTTGCTCAGAGTAGGAACTTCAGGACAGAGGTCATGAGGACCCGAGCTGTTTGTAGTTTTGGTTTTCCCTCTATGAAGCTAAGCTGACCGATGTTGTCAGTAATCTCCAGGTTGAATTCCGAGTTCCCCGACCTCGATTGAATATTTTTAAATAAAAATGTTAAAATTGGAACAATACAGAGAAGATGACACACATAAATGGAGAAATGGTCCATTTCAAAAAAGAAAAAGTGTTTGGTAAAAAAATAAATAAAAAAAATGAGGATTTTAAGCTGGGTAATGGCCCGGAGAATGCTCACATCCTGACGACATTGTGAACAGGCAGGGTGAATGGAGCAACGGGAGGGGAACATCCACTCTCCATTACTTAGGGTGTACACACACGGGAAACTGATAACCTGAAATCTCAAATTTTGCGGTACTATGTGGGTCACATTGGGTTCTCCCCCTACCCTATTGTACTTTTTTTTTTTTTTTTTTAAAGGCTAATTCATTTAAATTACCAGTATTTGGCCATCATATCGATGGCCAGCCTGGAATGCCCCTGCGCGTCGATATTCGCCGAAGCGCCAGGGTACCGTTGTGAATTTTTTCTGGCTGGCGCTTGCCACCATTGTGGTACTCTACCCCGAAGCCCTAAAGGCGCGGCATGTTAACGGGAAAGCGCCGCGGCCGATAGCTGGGCCAACCCAACCAATTCAATTACCTGTCAAATCTGGACAGGACGGCCTTTCATGCCTTTTTTTTATTGTCATTACAGAATTATTGGGAACCCCGTGGCAGTCATATCTGTGCACATGCGTAGCAGGGATATCTGTGCTCAATCTTCGAACAAGTGAACATGCGGGCGCTGCACCCACCAGCGGTGATACCTGCACTGGAAGTCGGCAGGTGCGGTAATACCTGCTCCAGGAGTCAGCTGGTAGCATCAAGCCCGAGGTTCTTCGATGGCCCAGTCACTGTGCCTCCCCTCCGGTCGATGGGCACTGTGCCTCCCCTCCGGTCGATGGGCCAGTCACTGTGCCTCCCCCCGGTCCCCTCCCCCTACGAACATCAGCAGTCTCTGCTCAATGCCTCGGGTCCAGGGGTCAGCCGCATCAGGACCCCTGTGCCTCCCCTCCGGTCCTCTTCCCCTACGAACATCAGCAGTCTCTGCTCATGCCACTCGGAGGTCGACCCACCTATCTCCAGGTGGCGGGCACCAAGCTTGCCCAGGCAGGTACATGAGGCCAACGGGGATTGAACCCAAGACCTGCTGACTGCCACTTGCGTGCCTTACCGACTGAGCTAGGCCGCTGGATAGGAGGGCCCTTTTCGAGGCCACTTCTTGAGGTGGTCGCAAATTCTCTTTTCACCTTTTCTTTTTTTTGTTGGAAAGGATCGTTTATTGCAGAATCATAGGAATGAGGCCGGGGACCTCACAATTCGACCCCGAGTTATCCTGGCAGCATTCTTTCGCTTTGGAACAAAACCGACTACATGTAGTTATCAATAAACACGGCTGCAAACCGGGTCCAGCGTCCCATTCCAAAATCCGTAATTTCCAAAACTCAAACTTGGAAGCTCTTTTTTTTTTTTTTTTTTTTTTTTTTTGAAGCTCAATTTTGAAAAAGGCAGGAGGGCAAATCAGCCACTTTCTTGGAGAATTGGATAATATAGCAATAAGAATCTCTCCGAGACTAATTCTGTCCGCCCTCTGGAAGGAAGGGAAAACGTCTCCCCCTCTTGAACCGTATACAGCCTACCTTGGCTGCTGAACTACAGTAGCCTTATGGCTGCCCTCTGGAAGGAAGGGAGGGAAAACGTCTCCCCCTCTTGAACCGTACCCAGACTACCATTTTCCCTTCCAGGCCAACCAGCGTCAGATGCTTGCCCAAGGCCCAGGTCGTCTTGAACCAAGATTGGCCCTTGTCCTGCTGCGCCGAACACTTGTTCCAATCCGAAATGATCATAAGTCTGTGATTGACACCGATCCGATGTTGTTGTTGCTGAACTGTCTGTTTCTCACCCCGAAAGATAACGGCCTTCCAGGCCAACCATATAGTCTGCATGATGACGCCTCTGCATACAAGCGCCACGTATCCCCCACCCTTTTTTGCTGCTTGAGACTGGGGGAGGGGAGGATACCATAAAGTATCCAGTCATCATTCGAGGGGAAAGCGCCCCGGGGAGGGGAGGATACCAAGTTTTCCAGTGCGAGGACCATTATAGCCATATCTCATCTGCCAGCGGACAATCTGCCCCAAGGGGGGGCCATTGGACTCCCAGCCCCAGTTGCACCTGCTACAAGTAATAATAGGCAGGTTGAGGCCTCTGGAGTCTTAACCATTGATTGTGCTGTGGGAACTACCAACAAGGACCACATGAAGGAATTGTGAAAATTTCGTGCATGTACATAACATCCCGCCAAACAACTGTGCGGTCGGGATTCGGTCGGGATTCGGGGCAGGTGCAGGTGGTAAGTTCGGAGCACGTGGCCTGGTCACACGGACCACATGAAGACTTGCATGCTCTGTCCGCTAAAGCCACGGCAATTTTTTTATTTTTATTTTATGCAAAAATAAATAAATAAATAAGTAAATAAAAAATTGCAAATAAGCGACGACAATTCGTCCCCTCCTCTCCTCGCTCTTACATCGTCCGTGTCTCCTGCCGTCTATTTTCCTCCCCTCTTGTTTCTCCTTCCACGTTTTCTTCCCACTCTTATCTCCATTTCCCCTTTTTCGTTCATTCCTCCTTTGCCTCTCCTCACTCCTGTTCCTCCCTTTTTTCTCCGCCCTCCCTTGACACCCCTGAGTCGTATCTGCTGTATCTGCTGCCCTCATCATCTTCCTCCTATTGTCGCATCATTTCTTGGTATATTCTTCCGTCTCTGCGTTACGCCCGACCCATTCTCGTGTTCCTTTCCTTGCCTTGGCCACCTACCAGTTCCCAAGCTTATCTTCGGTGTGCGACCTCTTCTTCTTCTTCCCCCTCCCACCTGCATTTCCCCCCTCCCCCCATCATCCTCTTCCTCGTTCTTCTGCTCTCCGCCCCCCTCCACCAGCAGTTCCACCCTCCCCTCTACCGCCATCGCCATCGTCTTCGTCGTCTCTCTCTCTCTCTCTCCTCCGGCATCTGTAGCCCCGTCGTGCGCTTTTCCCCCCTTGCTTTCCTGTTTTCGCCGACGTTCCTTTCCTCCCTTTGTCCCTCCTTCCTTCCTTTTTGCTTCATCTCCACCCTTTCTTCTCGAGTCCCTTTTGTGGCTCTTTTTTTAATTTTGTGGCTCTTTTTCGTCACGACGACCTCCACACACCCACTGACCGTGATTTCAGTCGTATGCGCTAAACCAGCACAGATCCAACATCGCGTGCTAAATGCAGATGTTTTGGTATTTGTAGAGCTGCCGTCGACGACCGGTCGCTCCCCCCGCTGTTGCCTTTGCCTGCCCTAGGTCTGTGCCGTTTTTTTTTTTTTTTTTTTTTTTTTTTTTCAAACAGAACAGATACGATATATCAGGCAATTCTCCTTCGTCTTTTCTCTGGCCTTTCGCAGATCCAAAGCGGCAGATCTGTCGGCGGCGGATGCTCGCCGTCTCGCGATTCAACAGTACCTGAGGCGTAACTTACGCTCACTTACTCCCGGCATGCTCACCACATTCGGACCTTTTTTTTTTTTCTTACCAGTTCTAGACCTAATTGCGGTCAGATGCACCCTCGGTGGGCTGTAATTGCAGTCAGATGCGTCCAGAAAAAGTCCTACCGGTAGTGGGGGTATGCTCTCACTGGTTTCTTCATTCACCTACGATGGTAGGAAGTTATCGCTTACGTGCTCCGAAACACCCCCACCCCCCGCTCTCTCTACCAAGCATCTTTTTTTTTTCTTTCTCCCCCTTCCTTTTTCGATTTTCTCTGTTATTTCTAGCGTGTCTTTTCTAGCGTGTCGTCGTGCTCCATCGTCAAGCCTAAGCATCCTAAGCATCCTAAGCATCAGCTTAAGCCGGTCGTCGTTCCGCGGAACCGGTCACTGTAATCCATCGCTGAAAAATTGTCAAATTGATTGATCACTGGATCTGATCCTCTGATCCTTTGTCGAGCGATGCATCCATCACTCCCATGCGCATCCAACTCTCAGTCGAACGCAAGCAAGTGGATGAATCCCATAACCCGCTTGCCGATGGACGAAAGCAAATGACAAATACCGAAAGAATGCAACAACGAGTGGATGTTTGCAAGGGGTAGAGTGATCCATAACCCGTTTGCTGATGGACGAAAGCAAATGACAAATACCGAAAGAATGGAACAACGAGCGGATGTTTGCAGGGGGTAGAGTGACCCATAACCCGTTTGCTGATGGGCGAAAGCAAATGACAAATACCGAAAGAATGCAACGAGTGGATGTTTGCAACGGGTAGAGTGACCTTGAGATTGATTGATTGATTGAAAAGACGGCGAGTGAATGGTTGAATGGAACATGCGCGAATGGGGCGAGGAAGGATGGGCGACAGGATGACTTCAGCGATGAGTGAGCGAAGGTGATGAATGGATGAAGCGCTTGGTAATGGAAGTGGTGGACGAGCGACCCGATAGAATCTGTGATCGGACGGAGCGCTTGTTTTTTCTGCTTACATGAGGGTCGGATGAGCGATGTATTAGCTAGCTGCTTCAGAGAGTCGCAGAGAGTCGATGGACTATCGTCTTCCACCGAACATAACGCACCCTGAAAATGAACGTATGCAAGGCATGTTTCCGGCCCGATACGGTCAAAATGAAGGTGCGTTGTGCTCGGGGGAAGACGGTAGGGGAGTGACGAGCGAGTAAGTGGCGAAGGACGAGTGAGTGAATGAGAGTGAGTGTGATTGGATGATGGGTGAGTGATTGGATGGGCGAGTGATTGGATGGGCGAGTGAGAGGTTGGGGGATGATGGGTGTGAGACTCGGTAGACAGGTGAATATGAATGACCGGCGGGGTGAGTGGACTCACCGATGCGGTGGCGCAGTGCGCGAGTGAGTGAAAGGATGCGCGTAGGTGACTGAGTGATCGACTTGCCGATTGGCCGACCGATAGACTAGCGAAACGAGTGCGCGAGCAATTGCTAATTGCTGCGGTGGATGGGTACATCGATGCCACCAGTTGACTGAGTGCCAGTGAACTGTGACTCTCTCTCTCT
>BFEA01000160.1:318448-342767 GCA_003427395.1 Chara braunii | reverse complement strand
TTTTTTTTTTTTTTAAATACCCCCTGCCGTGCTAGTGGTACTGGTACAAGCTGATACCACTAGCACCCGGGGAGAGGCTCCATCTATTGGTGGGGAGCATCACCTGCTGGAAAACGGGTCCAGCCGTCTCATCCTTAGGCTAACCAACTCACAAGATCAACCACAGAACTCACATTCTACATTTACCTGTTCTTATCTTATCTATGGCTATAACACCCGTTAAGGCAGGGTCAGGTTCCTCCTGGAGCCCTTGCTACTCACATTCTGCAATTATCTCTTCCATCTAATCTATGGTTATGGCGGCTAACACCCGTAACGTGGGGTTGAGTTCCTCCTGGACCTCTTGCTCTACTGTGTTGGTCACACTCCCTCCTCGCAGCAACACCCCCTCCGCCTGTCCACTTCGACTGAATCAGAACAGAGCGTGCAGGTAAGTCCATTCAACTCTGCTAATTGCTATAAAGCCACTTGTCCAAAACCAAATTGGTTTCTGCCTTCATGGACCCCACTGGCAGGGCCAATTGTTAAGGCACCAACTTTTAGCAAAAAAACCATTATGATATCCGTTCTGCAGTTTTGTTATCTGATTTTTTACCACAGTGACTTTCCTTCTCCAGTCGGCTTGAATGACTCGCCTCAGACCGTGAAAGATCTCGCACCGGATCTTTCAAGGATGGAATCAGACAGTTGATGGCCAAGTACTTCACACAGATCAGGTTAATAATAGAGTAGAGTCCACGTGGCCCAACGGTACTGGTACCTGCTCTCTCTTCTCGGACGTAGGTTCCACTTTCACACAGATCAGGTATCAGGTTAATAGAGTCCACGTGGCCCAGGGGTACTGTTACCTGCTCTCTCTTGTTGGATCCAGTCATTCTGTTTTGCGGAACAGCCGAATGTGGGGTTTTGAAAAAAACATGAAACCAATGGAAGAGCGACGATGACAAGTCGTAGTGAAGCACGGCTTACAAGCACAGAAGCATGTATTCCTGTAATACATTCATCTTGCATCAATATCAAAAGGAGACGGTAAAATGCACACAGGAGAGAGCCTCAGGGGAGATTGTAGGATCGCTTTTCCGCACTCGTAGGCGGAAGATTACTTAGTAACTAGTGGATACAGAATTTTCCCTCGATCTGCTTAATCTGTCATGCTAGGATCCCTTTTTGCACTTGTATTAGCTGATGATGATGACTCTCATACCTATGGTCAGCTGTATCGTGAATTCTGCACTGATAGCCAACGGTGATGAATTTCAAGGTTTGCATTCGGCTTCCTATATGGGAGACGTAAACAGCCGGTGATTGTGGTGGGTGCTGTTAGCTGTGTTGTTGCTGCTAGCCGGTTCAAAGGTCTTCTGCCGCACCTATTGGTAGAAAAGTCTGTTGCAGCTATGCCACCATAGTGTATTACAGAAAAAGCTTAGCTCATGTCCCGTAGAAAAGTCTGTTGCAGCTATGCCACCATAGTGTATTACAGAAAAAGCTTAGCTCATGTTCCGTCTACCGCCTGCGACATCAACGGGAAAGACAACGGCAACGTATCCACCTCACTCGTTCGTTCTGATACCCTCCTCTACTCTAACAAGCGTGGTCCTGTAGTGTGACAGTCGCACTAGCAATTTCCTGGATGGATCTGACCCTATTTAGCAGAGAGGTGACTGCTGTTTAGGTGCAGGCAGATCGTGGTCGTGAGTGGTAGAGAGATCCGACTTCTTGTGAGTTGGTGTGAAGGCTGTAGGGAGAGATTAGGCAGAAGGAAGATGGAGCGAAGAGAAGGTTGTGGAAGCGAGTGGCTGGAGGGGTTGGGAACCACATTTACTCTGACGATGTGGTCAGGTTTTGTGACACGAGTAGAAAGAAAGAAGAAGAAGAAGAAAGAAGACAAGCAATGACCGATTGCTCTTTGCACGCAAACATCAATATTGCAATAACATTACCAGCGTGTACATGAGCAGAAAGGTGTAAAGTGGGCTAATAGGTTGCTCTTGAATGATATGTCATAGATGTAGATCTTGGAGTTGATTTGTGGATTGTGTGGGAAGGTCTTTGCATAAAGGAACAAGCGTGTAGGGTACTAGGGTAGTATAATAGATTTAAATAATAATAATAATAATAATAATAATAATAATAATAATAATAATAATATGAGAAAGAGAATGAAAATATATTCCAGAGAATTATACTACAATTCATATAAACGAAAGGTGCAACAAATAAGGAATAAATGGGCTATCCCGGATTTGAACCAGAGTCCTGACCCGTGAAGTAAAGTCATCGTGGACGCAATGTCATTTTGAAAACGAATTCCACCACCAACCAACAAATTCCATCGGCACCGAGTTATGTTTGTAAAATGCACAGTCCTGTGTGAAATTTGATGCTAATCTAGGGGCCATCCAGGCCAGGTTGATCACATATCCTTAGCAGCGAGTCAGACATGATCAGACGCGGGGTTGGCAACTTGGCAGTGTTCGTAATTAGGACAAGTACAACGTTTTTTTGCCACTCCTCAAGGCAAACGATCTCTAGCAAGTAAATACATTGTTTTATACTGTGAAGATCATGTTATAGCAAAGCAAACGATCTCTAGCAAGTAAAACGTTGTTTCATACTGTGAATATCATATATTATAGTAAAACGTTTTCGTTCCCGATCTCACCAATTGGGAGTTGGGTGACACCAATTGGCAGTTCGGTGATAGGTAGTGTAAAGTGGGTATATTATTCGTGTGCATATGGATAGCATGTGGAATGCCCAGATGCTCGGAGGTACGGCGCATTCATGTCTTCTTCTAACCATGTCTTATAAAGTCTCTGCGAACTCCGTCCGGATAGGATGCACAGACTGACCAAGAAGGTTCATTATGCGTTTCATTGAGTACTAAATGGAACGGCGGCATTGTGTTCTGGGGACCAGCGCCCAGCTTCGTGGTTCATGGCCCTTGTAGAAAGTGGCGAGGAATTCTGGCATCCTCTGGTGGGATCCAGTCATGATGCCATATACTTGTGAAATCCAAAACGTGGCAACATACCACGGGATTGAGTCCCCAAAAAAGTCATTCATAAAAAAATTGGCGAATTCTTCAAAATTGGTATCTCCTGTATATAGATATAAATCATAAAACAAGTTGAACAACCGAATAAGAAAATCCCAGAGGAAAAGGCACCCACCTAAAAAAATGAAATATTTAAATCCAGCCTCCGTAGAGTATTCAGAACCCTAAACCAAAATTGATCCTGCAGAGTTAAGTCCAGATTGTAAAACTGGGAAGTTGTGTGTGCAAGGAATGAAGCTGTTCGGGACAGAATTAAGGTGTCTTGAGGTTATGGGGAGTAGATGGGTGTGTATCAAATGGAGAGTGGGGAGAAGCAGTGAAGGCGAGAGAGGACAACCAAAATAAGGTATATACCCTTCTCTCGTGACACTGTCTGGTCGTAGGCTGCACTGCAGAGATCCTGCTACTCTTCGTGACAAAAATTGCAGACCCTTCTCTGTGTCAAGTTTCGAATGAAATTTCTGAGTGTTTTGAATGTTACCTGTTCGCCCATTTTTCACTCTCCCTTTGTTCTGTCATATGTGCCAGTTCATCCCCCTTGGAGTTGTGATCCATGTCCGCTTTTGTGATAATCTTGCAGGTGGCGCCTGCATTAGACTGGCTTGTTGAGAACTCTCCTCACAAACGCGCAGCAGCAATCCTCTTGAAGGTGTGCTAAGCTCTCTTTGTCTTGGTTCCCTTTTTCTGATCGGTTGCGCAGCAGTGTTTCCTTCTTATATTTTGGAATATGTCTGCAACACATTCTAGCTATTTTTTGCAGGGAAAGCTTATAAAGGTACCCTGCGGGGCTCCTAGTCTGGTCTCTACTTGTGACATGGGGTGCCTGAGTGCGGCGGACATGTTTGCTTCAGACTGTGTGTGTGCCATGTTATAGATGGTCGAGATTCGGCGGTTTAGAGTGCAGTGGAATTGATGTCACTGCACAGAAGCGTCTCCCTTGTCTTGCTTCCTCCCTCATGCCCCCCCCCCCTCCGTGGCTCTCGTCACCCCACCGGATGTCTCTCCTCCCTGTATTTCCACCCCTTTGTCCCTTTCCCACATGTTATGATGTGTGTGTGTCCCTGCCTTCCTCACTCCCCTACTTTATATGTCTGAGATCTTTCTTTCTTGAACCTTGTACCTCCTCCTCCTCCCCTAGGTTCTCCTGTCTTTCATGTGTGGAAAAGGGAAATGTTTGCAGAATTGTTTGCTGAAGAAGTTCCTTATTGTTGTACCTCATGTTTTGGGTGGTTGTAGTTCCTCGTGGGGTCTCTCACGAATGCCGTGAGCCAAATACTCTGTAGAATGTGGCTGACAAGCACACTGCTGCTGTGATGGGCTGTGCTTGCATTGAGCAACCATCCCTGTCAGGCTGTCGAGGTTTAACCTCCTGATGAGTTGGTGGAAGTCCAACGAAACAGTCCGTCAGAGCCTGTTTTCCAAGTTCAGCTTTCCTGATAAGGTGCATGGAATGGCAAGGAGAAGGAAGATACATGGATTTCAAGGAGATGACAGGAAGAAGAACATGACGAGGAGTTCCCAGTTGCCTCAAGGAGATGACATGGAGAAGACTATTCTCCAAGGAGTTTCCACTGGCTACAAAGAAATGACATGAAAAAGACTATGACAAAGAGTGTCCAGTGGCTACTTGTGGACCTGGCTCTCCCTGTTAACCAGTGATCATTAAATATACAACAAGAAAAGAACACAGGAATGATCCAAAGGAACTAATGTCCAGTTTGCTCAGAGGGTTAGATAGAGGATATCTAGCATTGTCTGCTTGGTTGCAGTAAAGTGTCCAATTACCAGAGAGGACTTTCGACTATGGAGATGGCTCACTGGCAGCCCATTGCTTGTGGGCAATCTTTTTTTCCAAGAACTGGTAAGAGCATCTTTATGGGCTGTTTGGAATTGTTGATGTTGGGAAACTATTGATGACAAGGATATGGTAATATCTGAGGTATTGACATGATGAAATAGCAAGTGGAGATGGAGGTAAGGACAGACTGGAGGAGATGGCAAACAACCGGTTTTAGAAAACACCCTTGGTTCATCATCACATATCTCCAGATTGATTTATGTTGTTTCTGTATCTGGCAAGAACGCAATCACTTGAGGTGTCCGAAGACCCCTCTGTGTGCAGCGTCCGAGAAGAGTCAGTGAGTCTTGTGGAAAGCTTTTAGTCAGATTCTCGTGCACAAATGCTTTTGATTAGGACTCCAGGACTTACTTAGGTTAGTTGCCATAGGTTGTTACTACTCGTTAGCCTAACTCGATCACAGCTGAGTATGTTGTTGACGGTGCGAACCTGGTTTCAGCAACTGGAGACGTCATACTCTTTCTTGCAGTGTGTACGAGGGGGAATACGACAAGAGGAGGAGGAGATTGACCATCAGTACTCGTGAGGATCTGAATTTATAGTCTGTTTAAATCGTCATTGCACCCGAGCCTATTTTGTGGAACTGACTCTGGAAATCCCAAACTGCAGTTCAGACTGGTGGGCTTGAGAAAGAAAAAAACTGCTGTGCCATAACCGTAGCGTTTGTGAGGAGGCCACCAGACCACTGCCGGTCGAACCCATACCCTCCATATAAGGTTGCATTTTTGGGGGGAAAGGGGGGGGGGGCGGGGCGCGGGTTCCTGCTGGTGGGTTAAACTCGAGATTGTTATGGATTGACCAGCAGTAATGAGCAGGAAGGTCAGTGTTTGCAGCCTGTCCCAGCCCTTTTCCTGCTGCTGTTCTCCATCTGAGATCCACACGTGTACTGGCAATTCCTTTCATTCCTTCTCTCTCTGTGATGCTGTTGCTGCCCCTTCTTGGTATTTGCCATTGCTTTGTGCACAGCAGCAAGGATCGACTTCGCCTGATTTTGACTGCCTGGTTGCTGGTGGCCTTGCCACTTTGAGGGCTTGCTCTAGCTTCAAGACCTCATCAGACATCCCTGAAGCTTTTTACTTGCTTTCCCCGCTGGAGGCCCAGACACCCTCGTAAGCATACAAAGGCTGGGGCTCTCCCTGAACTCCATGTCTGTTCTCCGTGACAGCTGATCAGGTTTGTGGATGAGATTACTGGTTACTCCCTTGATATGCTCTGAGCACAACTTCAGCAACTTTCCTGCTATGTCACTGTCATATGAATATGCCTCTCAGTTTGGTGGAGAGCTTCTGCTAGCTGTACTGCACACAGTCTTTGAGTTCTCATTCCCTCGTGATCCCAGATTGAGCCTCGTGCTGAGATTGAGCCCTCAGAATGACCCTCATCACCTCAGATTGAGCCCACGACTGTAGTGCATCATGGTAGGGGAGAGGTGCTCTCCGCTATCCCACAGTATGGTAACTGGTGATTCATAATTTGTTTGCCAGTTGTTAGTGTCCTCAGCAGGACCCCTTGAAGGGTTGCAGCTTCGGCCCTCCAAACTACTTTGTGATGGGGATGTTCGCCCCCTCCATGCTTCAAGGTGGGGTTAAGGTAGAGGAATTCTCTGTGGTGTGTGTGTGTGTGTGTTACGACCATCCAATCCCCATAATATGACCCATCCGGCATCATACTGCCTGCTCCACATGATACTGCCCAGCCCACATAGTATCACCCCTGCCACATGAGATGGCCCAGTGCACATTGTACTGCCTGGCCGTGCCAAGCGCTGAGTTGTGCCTGACTTTGGCCCTGTGTTTTCGTTCTTTCTTTGGTCGCTTGGCCACCAGTCAGTCCATGTACATGTGGAATGCTGAGTAGAGAGAGGCCCATGGGTTGAAATCAGGACCGGGTGGGCACCATGGGCGTAGCTGTGGCAGGCACCCACTTGTGTGTGTGTGTGTGTGTGTGTGTGTGTGTGTTGTGTGTGTGTGTGTGTGTGTGTGTTGTGTGTGTGTGTGTGCTGTCTCTTATACACATCTAGATGTGTATAAGAGTGAAGGCACAGCCCGTGCGTCTTTCTGTTTTCATACGTATGATGACAGTCAATATTGCACTCACGTCCGGCACCCTGACATGTCATGTCGAATTTGTAGACAGGGGCTCGAACGACAATGCCTCTGCAATTGCGGTCGGCGTGCCTCTGTGTTCCTTGCCTGTGGGAGCCATGTTGCCTGATATCTGTTTACGTCGTGCCATTCATTGCAGCAACTGCAACTGCGAGAATTGGATGCGATGCTTCCACAGTCCGCACCCAAATCGGTGCTGTCCGGTCTGCAGGAGTGGTCACCTACCATAGGCAACAGCTACTCNGAGAGAGAGAGAGAGAGAGAGAGAGAGAGAGAGAGAGAGAGAGAGAGAGAGAGAGAGAGAGAGAGAGAGAGAGAGGCAGCAATGCGCACGTGAGGAAGATGCAGCAGCACAAACAAGCCAGAATGTGGGTTTTCCCACTGAAGTTTTCATATTGGAGGTCTTTCATCGCAGCTGCAATGCTATGGATGCCTTATCTGTGATTGGCAGGAGCTTTCTCAGCACCCTTACATGTGGGTTCTCCCACCTACCCTTCTGTCGAGTCCAATTATCAGGTGCATGAAGAAATTGAGACGGGAATACCTCCTCATCTCTCAAGTTGGACAAATGCAGCTTGATACCCAGTCGTGGCATTGCTGGGTTGCAGCATGGAAGTTTCATGTTCGAAAGGTCGGCTCCTGATGTTGGCGAAGAAAAAGTGTACCATGAGATACTTTGAACCCGGTGCATTGGACCTCGTGGCCAGAAAAATCTCTATAAGGAGAGGAACCACGAGTGTGGTATCCGTACTCTGCTTAAGGATCAGCCTCTCCGGATCCTTTCATGATAACCACCAGCAAGGAAGATATCTGTCCATGGTGAATTTGTGTGTTCACACATTCAGGCTTTGGTTAAAGGGATAATCGATCTTCTGATGTGCATAGTGCTTTTATCTTACCTTTGCTATTAAAGTTTATCAGCTGCGGGCTCTGACACACGCCGGCATCACCATACTGGGTCGTGCGATCATGAAAACGAACGATCGATATTTGTTGTGAAATGCTTTCTTTTGTCGACACAGTGTTGGGGGGTTGGTGGACAAGTGGATAGTCTGCCTGGTCGAGAAAACTGCCAGTGAAAGGAGAAAGCTTCTACGAACGTCAGGGATTTTTTGAGATATTTCGAGAGTGTTAAACGATTGTAGCATTTTGGCGTCTGAGAGGTCGCGTCATTATGACAACGCGCGCCATCATGACACAACGTGCAGGGAAAAAAAAAAACGTCGAGGGGTTTCAAACGAGTGCAATTTTTTAGGGCTGAACACAGCCGCGTTCGTGGTTGTGTGCAATAGAAAAAACATTGTCAAGTGCATTTGCCCCGGTTGGGAACCCTCCCGACTGCGTCACGCAAGAGTGGAAGATGCAAGGTGTCATGGAGGAATGTTGCTCCTGTCGAGTGCACCAGCTATACCTCTCATGGGACTCCTACGACAGGATAAGATCTGCGAGGTACAACTTACCTCCACCCAAGGGAGCTGCTGCCATCCCTAGGTGGGCGTATCCACGCCGAGCTACCAATCCACGCACGAGAGTTTTTACTTGCAGTTGCAAAGGTGAATCAGCCGAGGGCGTTTCGTATGCTGTAGCATAGGGGGTATGCACAGTTAATGCCCGAATCGAACCCGTGAATTGTCACTCGAGGCGTTGATCTCCTGAGTGCGATCCTACGTCAGTCGACTAGGACTTTAAAACCAACCATGCAACTTAACTTCACAAATATAGTTCACCGATTCTTTTTTCGTATGCCAAGTCCCTCTTCGGTGTTCAAACCCCAACTCACTTTTGGCATTCAATGCCCCACAGTCGCGCGCGTGGTACGTTCAAATCGTGCAACGGCGAGCGGACACTGATCCTTTGAGGGCTACTCGTTATGGAGTGTCCTGTATGGTCGGTTGGTCAAGTTAATAAATCATAACCGTATTGACGGATGGATAGGGTTCCAAAACACTATAAATAACCTTCAAACTTTAGGATCGAGAAGGTGGTCGTGATGGAATTCTCTACCAAGTCGCCTTACAACGCTTGTTTGCCCATGACCAAATATAACCCTTAAGGCTGGATGTGAACCTTAATGGTCAACTGAGACGCATGACGATGGAGTTTCTCTGTCATGTTTAAATGCTCATCACCATCTATGTTAAGCAGGTGGCGATGGGTACCATTCACCAGAAGCACCCTGTGTCTCGAGGTTTCTGGCGGATTAACGGAAGGACCAGTTCTTCTGGTGATGGACTTATGTCCGACTGACAATCCAAAAAGGAGACATCCATTCAACCAATAGGCCGTCTGGCATGGCGTCTTTTCTTACTTGTGAGTATATGGTTCGCTCGCAAGGGATTGTGGGCGGCTCGCTCGGGGTGCGCTCACATAAAGGGTGACTCGCGCGTGTGATTAAGGGTTTTGTTTTTTTTTGGTTGGGTCCCCCTAACAAGGTAGTCAGGGGGTTTGAAATCATCGATCGTGGACCTAGTCCGACTATAAATAGACGGACAGTTAGCCCCGAGTCTTTGATATTCCTTTCTTTTCCACTTTCCTTTGTCCCGCGTATCAGCAAACATTAAGTGCGAGCCTGGCTGGGCTGATGGAAAAAGGAATTAGTTGAGCTTGAGGGGTTGTGTTGGGACCAGGTTGTCACTTTCACAGGCATGCGATGACTTACAAACCAATTCGCACACAGTTCGCATGTTTTCAACCATTCTCCAAGCCATAAAATTCAAGATCTCAGTTGTTACCTGCACGTTCATCATAACAAACTCAAACATACCGAGCGCCAAAAAGTGGTCAACCCTTAGCCACCCAGTCTCTTCACTCACACCCTTGTCAAAACCATTCTCAACTTGGCCATTACCAACTCGTCCGTTTACCCCAACCCCTCAGACAACCATTCAAATTAGTCGAGATGAAAACCTGAGGATATGCCTTTTGCCTACGGAGTTCACATCTTTCAAGTGAGGGTTCAAATCGAGTAGAAGGTCGAGCCACAAACCGACCTGTTGTCAGATTATAACGGAAAATGGAGCCTTGCGAGTTAGTTGGAGTGTTCTCACGACCTTCTCGAGTCTTCAACGACCTACATAGCACACACTAGGTCGAAGGTCGAAGCATCGTTGCCCAAACACGCGTGTAGGCAACCTCGCCTTAGAAC
The DNA here is from genome assembly GCA_003427395.1 of Chara braunii. NCBI lineage: Eukaryota > Viridiplantae > Streptophyta > Charophyceae > Charales > Characeae > Chara > Chara braunii. Next base: position 332,601 of record BFEA01000160.1, on the reverse strand, counting down.
TTATCCCACTCTCTTCTTAAACCCCTTCTTCATTCCTCCTAAGCCCCTTATTTTTTCCTCCTCTAACTGACTCTGAACAAACGTAAAACCTTTGGTAGCATCCGCCCTTAGAAGGAGCAACTTCGCGATTGGCACAAGGTCAATCCAAATTTTAGCTTCTCTCAATTTTAGAGACCCTCTTTTTCTAAGCCTAGCTCCACTACAATAGTAACCCTTACAATCTATCACCCATAAGTTATGAATAATCCTTCAATCCTCTTTACCTGATTACACTCGTAGGTGTCTTAGTTCTTTCAAACGTACCCTAAGCTTGCGGCTAGACAATATGTCTCAATTAGTATCCCAGTCGCACCTTATTTTTATCAGGTGCCCTTTCGGGACCTTTATCAAGTCAGACTTCTACCCGAAGCTTCATCTTTAGTTCACTCCTTATTCTGGTCCTAACTACCCGTAGCCTAGTGTTATAATAACAATAGGGTTCATCAGACAATGTTTAACATGTCCTTTGCTATATCTGCTATTCTATTTTATTAACATATACGTACGCATATATGTACACCAAACCGAAGTCTCATCCAAACAAAACCTTTTAGGTCCAAGCAACAAACTCAAGTCATTCTCAATCACATAGTAGAGCAAGTACAAGGCTAAACCATCTGTTTGAGAACGAGCACAATAATTGGTGAGGGGCAAGTGATCGAGTGTTGGCCGAACCATCGATCTTGCGACGAGATCGATCGAAAGGTTGGCCTTTTCCCAAATGTACGAACATGCAGCCAGACCATCACCCTTGCAATGTGAATGAAACCTATCCAATCCTTTCGGAAATGGTCAACGCAACCATTCGTGCGGCAAGACCATCACCCTTGCAACATGAATCGTTGTACAAATGGTTACCATGGATAATATAAATAAAATGAAGTGATAAAGTGGTTGCCCGAACCATTGCCCTTGGGACGAATGGCTGAAAGGTCGACCTTTTCCCCAAATGGACGGATAGGCGGCCAGACCATCGCCCTTGCGACGTGAATGGAGCCCATGCAATCCTCTTGGAGATGGTCAACACAACTATTCGTGCGATGTACGAATGGTTACCATGGAAGACATAAAAATTGAAATCATAAAAGTTGTCGGTTAAACCATCGCCCTTACAACATGAATGATTGAAAAGTTCACCCTTTTTCAAACGGACGGATAGACGCCCAGACCAGGCCCTTGCGACGTGAATGGAGCCCATGCAATCATCTTGGAGATGGTCAATGCAACCATTCATGCGGCGAGACGATTGCCCTTGGAACGTGAATCGTTGTACGAATGGTTACCGTGAACGACATAAAAAATCAAAATAATAGTGGCCGACCAAACCATCGCCCTTGCGACGCGAATGATCGAAAAGTTGACCCTTTTTCAAACGGACAGATAGGCGGCCAGACCATCGCCCTTGCGATGTGAATGGAGCCTAGCTAATCCTTGTGGAAATGGTCAACGCAACCATTCGTGCCGCAAGACCATTGCCCTTGCGACCTGAATCGCTGTATGAATGGTTACCGTGGAAGATATAGAAAAATAAAATAATAGAAGTGATTGGTCAAACCATCGCCCTTGTGATGTGAATAATTGAAAAATTGACCCTTTTCCAGATGGACGGATAGGCACCCAGACCATCGCCCTTGCGACGTGAATGGAGCCCATGCAATGCTCTTGGAGATGGTCAACACAACCATTCGTGCGACAAGACCATCACGCTTGGGACATGAATCGCTGTATGAATGGTTACCGTGAAAGATATAATAAATCAAAATAATAAAAGTGGCCGGCGAAACCATCGCCCTTGCGACTTGAATGACCAAAAAGTTGACCCTTTTCCAAATGGACAGATAGGCGGCCGGACCATCGCCCTTGGGATGCGAACAAAGTTTGGAAATGGTCAACGCAACCATTTGTGCGGCAAGACCATCGCCCTTGCTACGTGAATCGTCGTACGAATGATTACCGTGGATAATATAAATAAAATCAAGTGATAAGGTGGTTGGCCATACCATTGCCCTTGTGACGAGAATGGCCGAACGGTTGACCTTTTCCCCAAATGGCCGGATAGGCAGTCAGACCATCGCCCCGGCGACGTGAATGAAGCCTATCCACCCTCATGGAAGAGGTCAATGTAGCCATTCGTACGATGAAACCATCGCCCTTGTGACGTGAGTCGTTGTGAGAATGATTGGCGTGAGAATAAAAAATAAAATCAAGTGACAAAGTGATCGACAAAATCATTGCCCTTGCGACGAGAATGGTCGAAAGGTGGACCTTTTTCCCAAATGGACGGACAGGCGGCCAGACCATCGCCCAAGTGACATGAATAAACCCTATCTACCCCTTGTGGAAGAGGTCAACGCAACCAGTCGTACAACAAATCATCGTCATTGCCGTGCGAGTTGTCATGCGAATGATTGCCGTGAAAGATAAAAATAAATTCAAGTGGTAAAGTGGTCATCCAAACCATCGCCCTTGCAACGAGAATGGTCGAGTGGGTTAGTATTCAAACAATAAACAAAACACCTGGTCGAACTATCGCCCTTGCGACGATGATGATCGGCTGGGTTAGTACTCGAACAATAAACAAAAAAACACCTGGTTGGACCATCGCCCTTGCGCCGAGAGCAACCGAGTGGATAGTACTCAAATGATAAACAAAAACACCCGGTTGAACTATCACCCTTGCGACAAGAGCGACTGAGTGGGTTAGTGCTCAAATAATAATAATAAACAAAATAGTTGAAAACACCCGGTTGAACCATCACCCTTGCGATGAGAATGACTGAGTGGGTTAGTATCAAATAATAAACAAAACACCCGGTGGAACCACCGCCCTTGCGATGAGAGCGACCGAGTGGATTAGTACTCGGATAATAAACAAAAACACCCGGTTGAACCATAGCCCTTGCGGCAAGAGCGATCAAGTGGTGTAGTGCTTAAATAATAAACAAAAACACACGATCGATCATCGTCCTTGTGAAGAGAGTGATCAAGTGGGTTAGTACCAAAATGATAAACAAAAACACTGGTCGAACCATCGCCCTTGCCACAAGAATGATTGAGCGGGTTAGTACCCAAGTGATAATAACACCAATAATACTAGTACTAATACTAATACTAATACTAACAATAATAGTAACATTAATAGCTGTAATAACAGTATTAGTAGAAATAAACAACATAAATAATAGACAATTCACTTTCTCATGTAGCAAGTTCAATCAATTACCTATTGTGTTTTTCTTCCCCTTCAGATAATAATCATGGCCTAGTTTGCATTTGCATTCCCTTCTATCCTTTCATCACCTCTCTCTCACATACACACACACATCCGTTTTCTCCCCCCCTTTCTCGAGCTAGACCTTCGATTCTGACACAGTACCACCGGTATTTTGCTACACACTTCCGCTTTGTCATGCTAAAATGTATAAAGTATACCTTATCCTTTCGGTTTATAGGGAGGGAGTAGTGGCCTACCTCACTATTCCCCGCCTCCTAGAAACAGCAGCAGCGGAGTGACCGATCAGCAGTGTCAACAGATGGCAACCGCTTGAGCAATGCCGCTCGGAGCCCCGCCTCGGCAACACCCGCTCGTAGCCCCGCCTGGGCAACACCCCAAACCAATAGCCCTCAAGGGCACACTCCGATTATAGCAATTGCACCGAATGGTAGAAGCTGTACTGCATCGCTTGCAGTCGAACCTAGCAAGTGCAGCTGTCAGGCTTGTATAGCAGCAATCGACCGAGGCAGCAAACCCGTGCAGTCTCAAGCAGCCTACTTAGCTCAACAGCGACAGCGGAAACCTTAGCCTTGAACAAGGTCAGCAGCAAAGATTTTGACCCTCACCCAGGTTTTACAGCGATAGAGACCACCGATCCACCTCGTTCAGTCCCTCTCCTCTCTTCACATTGTTCCTAACTTGACCTCTGCACGTGCGGCACCCGGTTACAACCCCATCCTAGTGCACGTGGACAACAGAAAGGTAAGAATCGACTGGAGGATCATGCGGCCTTCAACTGACCAAGTGAGTATCATCAAGAAAGCTTCAACTCTCTGTCTTTCTCCTTCCCACGTTCTCACTCTCCTCTGCCGTGCATTTCCTCACTCACTACCTCCCTTGCACCTTGTAGCATGCTCAAACACTCCCGTAGCGGGCACGAAACCCTCGTCTCTCCTACCAGCTCGATGAACTAACCAATCACAAAACTAGCTCGACTAACGGGGCGCCCGCGACTCCAACACATAGTGGACACGAGAGGATGGGCAAAAAGATCGCAACCAGGGGGATGACGAACCACGATCACGACGACAGGCAGGCAAAGGAGATTGCGACTCTGACCACCACGGTAATGGTTGCGCCGAACGCGCACTTGGTTCTCTTCTGATCAGCCTGCTCGACTCCTCTTCTCACCTCATATCCGGTCCAAGTTCCGGCCTGATTCGAGTAATCCTCCCCCCCCTCCAATGGTACACCACTTCCAACACTTATGATGACGAGCACCACCTTGAAGAGCATCGCAACACCGTAAGGAGCACCACTACAACGACACTCTAGAGAGGAAGAGCATCACTCGGAAGATGAGCGTCGCGCGCACTTACGACCACGACGAGCACTATACAGTAGATGGCAGGCACGATCATGCAAGGAGTTCACTTATAAGGAATGAAGACCACGAGCGCAAACAGAGGGACGACTGTATGTGCAAGATGAGACTGAATCTTCCACAAGAACACAGAAAGATACATGCAGCAATGGTGAATGAATCGTCCGGTAAACTGTGGTAGGATACATCGGCAACGTGGAGTTGAATCTCCCGCTAGAGTATGGAGAGACACTCGCAGCAATGGTGAATGAATCCTCCACTAGAACATCGAAGGATACATCGGCAATGTGGAGCTGAATCTTCCGCTAGAGCATGGAGAGATACACACAGCAATGGTGAATGAATCCTCTGCTAGAACATGGAAGGATACATCTCTATCTCCCGCGCATGTATCGGGGCAACTTCGCGGGCAAAAACAGGCAGGCAAAGCCACCCGGGCAGTACGAGGATGAACATGAAGGCGGCCATCTCCCTGGCACGGATAATGATGCCAGTCGCAAGCGTGCCCTCTTTTCTCCACAAGCCTCCGGCTCTCCTTTCGCCTACTCAGCTCGATCTTCTCATCCCTCCGCTCCCCTATTTGTCGTCGGCCTTGCAACCTTCCCACCCTGCTGTCTTGGATCTCTCCCTCGTGTATCCGGTCACGATTACCATGGGACTCTAGCGAATACATGAGGGAAGTCAAGGATCAGCACGATGGAGACCACTGCAACAACGCGAAATGGCGAGGACGAATACATTCTCAGTTTTGGAGAGGACAGCGACCATGCTTCTGCGAAGGCGACGTTACCACATCTCCTTGCAACAGGGTGGGTTCTGGTGAGGCAGCTCCTTCATCCTCCCTTCTCCGGCCTCTTTGCTCGTACTGTTCAGCCTTCTCCCCCGCTGTGCTACTTGGAAAGCCGCTCCGTGCAATATCCCCGGCCAAAACTTCAGCCGGGTTCATTCCTTCGTCAAAGTTTCCAACGCACCGGGCAATGATCTTCGACACGCAGCTGTGAACATGCTCCAGCCAGGTAGGTATGCCCGCTTCCCCCTTCGTGGAGCTTTCTGCATGTGCCCTCCTTCGCAAGCACATCCATCCTCTCCCTGCGCTCTCTTTTTCATGAATCTGGGCGCAATCACGGCTCAATGAAGACAACACTTGAGCGCTATTCTAGGACTAAAAAACGTATGGATATCTCGATGAACAGGAAGGGGAGACAACGGGCGTCGGGGTGAAAACCACGAAGATGAAGACCCGACCGCAAAGAGGCACAATATCGAGGACTGCGATCTCTGACCTGGCTGCACCGCTTACCAACTGTGCACAATGAGAATGAACCTTCCATTAGAACATGGGAAGATGCATCGTTGTTCTCCACCCCTCATCTCACTCGTGGCCATCGTGAAGTCTCACCCCCAGCTTGACCAGCCTCCTCCATTGCCGCCTTTCTCCTACCTACCTCCCTCGTCACCATTCTACTTCCCCTTCACTCCTTCGTCTTCGTCTCCACTCTTGTTGACGTCCACCTTATCAGCCCTACATGAAACTTCCCATTCGCTTCGCACACACCCAGTGGTCCAACCAGCACCCAACGAACGAAAAATACTTAGGCTATTGGACTGCATGGGCTCTTATGGTATCAAACTGAGTCTCATATTGGCTAATGGTACCAGTGCCAAATTATGCTATTGGACTGCGTGGTCTTTTATGGTATCAAACCGAGTCTCATATTGGCTCGTGGTAACAGTGCCATGCCAGCACCAAGTGGAAAGAACGGACAAGAAACACAGAACCCCGACCCCTCTCGGTCCCAACGGTCAGTCCAACAACCGGGGCCGATACAAAACCAAAGGGGATAGTCCCGCAGACCCTCAAACAGCGATTTTGTTAAAATGGACGTATTGTAGTTTTTGAACGAAATTGAAATTTCATTTTTTGGCAAACATTTCATGAAATCGAGGGTACGGCATTCTGAAATCGTCCTACCCCCTCGATGTATCTGGACTTAGTGAAGTATGTGGACTTCAAGAGGATACATCAAGGGGGTAGGGTGTTTTTACAACGTCGTACCCTCAATTTCATGCAAACTACCAACCTATGCCAAGGCCACGCACGACCGCCGCTCTTTGACACCCCATGCACGACGCCCAAAGGCCACACCTTTGGCTACCTGGGCACACTAGCCATTGCTTCTACATCGAATTCTCCCGTGGACGCGGTTTACGGCTCGCGCTAAGGTCCTACCCAATATGCTTCGGCTCATCTCATACATTGGGTCCTTCTCGATCCTAGCAATGGCCCCTGCGCAAGGATGAGTTCGAATCTTGCCGGAATCATGATGAAACAAATTTAACTCTGAATTACTACTCCTTGGGGCGAGGTCCTACTACCGACAGCAAAGAGGAATGGATTTAACAATTGAATCTGGACGTGTTTCTGGAAGGGTGCAAACAAACACGATTGATCTGCTTTTCTGCGTCTCTGCGTAAAACACATCCAGATTGAGGGCTTTTCATCTGATTCTCTTTGCTAGTGGACAGGTCGTTTCGACGATGATACTTTTCCCCCTTTCCTTTCCTTTTTTCCTTTTTCTTTTTAAGCCCAACCAGGGAACATGCAGCCAGCTCGAATTCAAGCCTCCAACGAGGGGACATGGGTGGGCTGCACACAACCTACAGGTGGGCGATACCAGCCAGGGCAAGGCCTTTACCGTTAAGAAGAAGAAGAAGAAGAAGAAGAAGAAGAAGATGAAGAAGAAGATTAACCTGCTGGTCCTGTATTCCACTAAAAAAAAGGAAGAAGCACAAATTCCATCTGTACCCCATTTAAAGATATGGGAATATCCGCTATACCCAGTCCAGCACGCAACTTGCATGAAGTTGCATCTATACCCAGACCCTGTCCACGTTTTCGTAATACCCTACTTTTCCGATGCCTAAACTTATACTCGTACCCAGTCCCACAGGCCCTCGGTTGGGGAGCACAAAATTATTCTTATGCCAAGGAACGGGGCAGGTAAAATTGGATGTGCACATAATTTTCCCGATCATGAGCGTAATTTGAGCATTCAGGTCGTTGGGTATAACTGCAATTTGGCGGTACCAACCCTGGCCCATGTCCGTCCTGGGCATGCACATAATTTGCACAGACCGTTTCGTGGGTACAGATGCAAGTTGGGCGCCGGGACAGGGTATAGAGGGTATTCCCATCTTTAAATGGGGTATAGATGCAATATTCCCACAAATTAAACATGGCCCTGCGCAAGAATGATTCGCACACCAATGGGCCTAGCTCAGTTGGTACAACCATGAGCTGTTGAAATACAGACCTGAGTTCGACTCCTGATGCTATGAGATGAGCACAATGATGTAATTCTGAATTACCTGGGGCCGGTCAGCTCAATGATGATACCTCAAGGCCATTGTCCTTTCATAAAAAGAGGAGAAATGACATGCACAAATTTGTGAGCAATACGAGGACACCTTTCTCACTGTAATACTTTTTGATTGATCTTGGCCGTAATTGTGGTCAGATACATCTTACTCTAGGAGTTCTTGGCCTTTGGCCAGCTGTGTGGAGAGGCACGAAATCGCGGCAGTTCAACAAGAGGCATGGAAGCTGGGAATTGACTGATTTCCACCAAAAAAAAGAAGGAAATGTCACTGAAAGGCCATGAGGACATTCGTTAAAATTGGAATGATACAGAGAAGATTAGCATGGCCCCTGCGCTTCCAAGGATGACACACATAATCTGAGAAAGGACCCAAAAAAAAGTGATGCTAATCGTCTCTGTAGGCCTCGCCACACCACTCACAAAATGAAAAACTATTGAGTGTATCTTCCCTAAGAAGGTGGCAAGATGGGATACCACTTAGGTATGGCCCACCCGAAAACCTATTCCGTTTATCACGCCCAAAGTTTCTCGGGTTGGGTACTAGGGCCCATGACCCACGAGCATTCAGCTTGTCTGGCGTGGCATCGTCCTGTATTTGCGGCATGTTCTTTTTTTTTTTGTTTTTTTTTCTGTACATCAGCCTCATCAGGTTCATTTTCCGTCAGGTCAGGTTTTTTTTTTTTGTTTTTTTTTTGGTCGGCCGGGTTATTCCATCACTTGCGGAATTTCATGAGTGGTGTGGTGAGGCCCTTTGTTGTTCTAATTTTAAGCTGCAAATAAATTTCCCAGCCATTTTTCTTCGACGGGGCTGTAAACAGGCTGTGACTTTAGGGACACGGCGTACTCGAGTTATTTCCCTCCAGCCAGCCAAAGAAGAGAACAGGCCGGTTCATTTATCTGGGGCGCGCAGGGTGTTCCTAGGCCACACACCCCCATTTTTCTTCGACGGGGCTATTAAACTACCAGTACCTGGTGGGGAGACAAAATGGGGCTTTTTAAATGGCCAGTACCTGGAGGTCTCCGTGGCTCGTGTGTTTCAAATGAACAGAGACCCGCGCGGCAGGCCGATTCATCCACAAAAGTACCTGGCGTGGCCGAAGAACGTGGCTCGTGTGTTTCAAATGAACAGAGACACCTGCGCGGCCGGCTGATTCGTCCACGGAGTACCTGGCGTGGACGGAAAGCATGGTAGGTACTGGTGGTTTAACCGTGACAGCCTGCCGGAGCTAAATGGCTTGCGGCGCCAGCCAAAGATTAAAATGGGCCGGTTCGTTTTTTTGGGGCGTGCAGGGCATTCCTAGACTCGGCAAGGGAAGGGTCATAAGTAGTGATGGTTTAGCTCGGCGAGGGAAGCGTCATAAGCAGTGGTGGTTAAATGGATGCCCCAAAAAACATGAGAGACTGCTGGTCTTTTTCCTTTTGGCAGGCAAGGCATAGAAAATGGAGCGGACCAGGGCAAAACGCGTGTCAAAAAAAAAAGAAGCAAAGAGAAAAAAAAAAAAAACAGAGGGCACCGCCACTGCTCCGAAAGGGGGAAATACAGTTGTTGAGTTGTTGAATCAGCCATGGCCCCCCCACTCTCTTAAACCACCAGTACTTGGCCCAGCTATCGATGCCGAGCGTCGGAGCGCCCTGCGTGCCAAGTCTGAACGAATCGCCAGTACGACTTTTTCTTTTCGTTTTGGCTGGCGCCTCCAGCCATTGTGGTCAGGTAGCACGGAGCCCTAAAGGCGCGGCGCGTCGCGTTAACGGGGAAGCACCGTGGCTGATGTATGGGCCAGGTACTGGTGGTTTAAACCACCAGTACATCGGGCCTCTTTTGTACGAGGTGGGTTCGCACTGCACGCCAAGCTTTGCCAAAACACCAGCGCGGCGTTTTGGTTGTTGTTCTGGCTAGCGCCACCAGCGATTTTGGTCCCCCCGAGCCTCTGTTTTTTTCTTTTTTTTGGAGAGGCTCAATCGTGACTCTCGAGCTGGCTGGGGCCATGTGCTTGTCGGTCAACCTGAATAGAATGCCAAGTCGTTATCCCCGATAGAATGCCCGGTCATTATTGCTGTATCTAGACTGAAATTAGCCTTCAATACAGCTGTAATGACGGGCCGGTCTACTTGGGTGCAGACGGTAGCGGTGCTACTCGTCAAATGTTGAAACTGCCAAGTGCATCTTCGCATAGAAGGTGGCAAGATTCGTCCACCACTATGCCGAGTGCATCTACACATAGAAGGTGGCAACATATGTCCACCACGATGGGTTTTGTTAGATACATCTAGAAAACTCTTAGAAAACAGGTTTCATGTGGTTTTATGTGAGATGAGCCTTCAAAGAAAAGAATGCGGAAACATCTCTAGGATGCGTCCTGAGTCATAAACGAGAAAAGTGAAAACATCCCTACAATGCTTTCCAAGAAACTCTATCGTCTTCTCCCGAATGGAACATACGGTCATTATAGCTGTACTTAGAACAGTCTTCTGTCTAGATACAGTGGTAATGACTGTTCTCTCTTTGGGGGAATAGGGTAGGGCGAACACAGCCATTTCTTCGATCGTCTCCAGATGAACAGAAAGTTCGAGTCTTTCTGGGATCAGATGAACAAAAATCAGACCTGAGTCTGAAACTTACGAGGACCGATGAGCAGAAGTATTTTGAGTTCCCTGGGGCCGATCACCCATGTAACTGTTGCTGATAAGCGGACCTGAGTTTGAATCTCAAATTCGACAACATGTGCTGAAACTTCATTGACAACATGCGCTGAAAATCGCAAATTTGGCGCTTTTTGGGGTCACCGAAAAGAAGAAAAAGCAGAAAAAGAAGAAAAAGAGAAACCTGCTTTACTAGTGACCTCTACGCAGCTGAGCGAGAACTTGTGGTGCTCACCTACCTCTACCATTTGGTGAAGTTTTGTCAAAGGGCCGCTTGGGATGTTTCTACCCCCCCCCCCCAGGCTCAACACGCGCCCCCTTAAATGGGCAATAGTGATAGCCCCCAGTCTGCGCCTGTAGCTATTTGGTGTGCAGTCTTGGGTTCACACCGGCGCATCTCTTCAGTTTACGGGTTCACAATCTTCAGAAGTTCAGATCAGTGTCTTTGGTGAAGTGCCTGCTTTAGTGTTTATCCGCCGCTCTGGTTCCAGCGACCTGGCGGTAGAGGCGCTGCTAATGTACATTACGGCGATGGTACTCGGCTGCTGCGGAACGATGAGCGTCCAGCTGCAGTCAAAATTGGACTCGTTCGAGGTCATACGTACTGTAGGACTGTAGTGCTGCATAAAACAACCCCTTCCGTCGGAACGCCAGTCCCCCTTAACTAGATGTAGTAACTGCGGTCTTCATCCAGACAGGACGACTGGTCGCTATGCCTGTATTTGGGGTACCTTTCACCCTACATACAGTGATAATTCTGCGGTCTTCACCCAGACAGGACGACTGGTCGCTATGCCTGTATTTGGGGTTACTTTCACCCTACATACAGTGATAATTACCAGGTGTTCTGTTTGGGTGGGGACGGTAGGTTTTTGAAGTTTGAACACACCTGCAGTAATTAGGGCGCAGGTGTGAATACAAAGCTGTGACGTCGGAACACACTCACTCATCTCATAGTCGCTTTCAGAGCCACATGCCACTCTTGCTACATCCGTTGGCGAAGTGGATGGCTGGACCCAGGGTCGCTGACAAGTGCCCGAGTGGTCTTACTGGATTCGATGTATATGCCCTGAGGTCATGGCCAGATTCTGCCGAGAAAGTTCTATTTAGATTGAGTATATATCCTTAGTGTTTTGACTGGATCCAGTGGTCCTGACAAGTGCGCCTGTCGTCTTGCTGGATTGGATGTGTATGGCCTCAAGTTATGGCCAGATTCTCCCAAGAAAGTTCGATCTAGAAATGAGTAAATCCTCAGTTGTTTTCTTCAACCCCAGAATTGCCCCGTGGTTTTATCGACATCTCTTCCAGCTTCTCCATCCCTTCTGGCATCTCTGGTCTCCTTTACCGCCTTGACTGCCCAACTCGATGGCGCCCTCATTTCACCTGGCATATCTTTGCCTGAGCTTTCTTCTCACTTAGCTTCTTCACTTGTCGGTGGGGGGGTGTGTGTGGTTACCTTGCTAAACCTGCCCTCTGGGCTCTCTCCTATGCGCACTCTTATCTAGTTGAATACTCCCTTCAGTCTTGGTTTCACCTGATCCATCTTTGTCACTCCATTCTCTCCTTACTTCAGCTCATCCATCCCTTCTGTGCCATTTCTCCTCTCCTTGCATCATCCATCCACGCCACCGCGCTTCCTGGCGATTCTGGGCCTCAGCTGCACAGTCAGCCGTGTTATCGTTTCCGTTGTTCTCGAGGCCTGTTGGCTCTCCACCTGCTACTCCTTGCTTCATGTCCTGTCATTTCACTACCGAATGCCTTCTGCTGAAAAAAGAGTCGCTTAGTTCTCCCGCTCGTGCTTGTTATTGCCAAACAACTCCAAGACTATGTTGTCCTCCTGTTGAATCTCCTCCTCCTCCTCCTCCTTCCTGCCACAGTCACCTACTTCCTTTTTTCTGCGTCAACACTCTGCCCTGTTCCCGAGTGTATATTTCTAACTAACCTGTCTCCCTCTTCAGTCTCCAATACGAGGGCTTTGTACAGCACTATGTGTGTGTGTGGCACTGTGTGTGCACCTTCTTTGGATGCCCTTGGCAATGCAAAATGTGATATTTTTTCTGTCAGGACACTTAAGGCATACTGACACGAGGACACACGTGTACTTATTTCTGAGCGTCATTGCATTCAGATACACCCAGGTCTTGCCATAAATGCAGTCAGATACATTTAAGATAGGGCTAGTGTGAATAAGCGCTTAGGCTGTGGCGGTGTTCTACCAGCAGGCGCCTTGAAGCTGGTGCATGGGACCTTCATCTCGAGTTGTGCGATGTTCTTCGAGGCAAGAGGCCTAAAGGTGGGTCTCATGTTATTCCATGCCTGGTGAATGTCCTCAAGCCATTTGCTTGAGTTTTGGACTGACAGGACTGTGTCGACAACCAGGAAATCTGGGGTGGTGGTGCCATGGCACAGGGCATTTTGGCGATGCTGAACATTTTCATGGTGCGCGTATTCCCTGATTGCCAAATGTTGCTCTGTGTTGAATCATCTGTCTGGTGAGTCCTGCCAAACAGGTATCTCCCATGCACGGGCCTCCCACGCGGGCCTTTGCAGGGGGTGTGGCGGGATGGGCGGGGCGGCCTTGATAACGGGGCAATAGGGGGCTGCACGGCCCAAATTTTCGGTGGCCTTAGGGCTGTGGTTCGTGTTCTGGGCCTTGGTTGCTTTCCCTTCAGCCAGTTTGTGATGCTTTGCATGGTTCGTGTTTTATTAATTTTTAAACTGTTTTTCTTTTCAAGTTCTGTTTTTCTATTTCTCAGGTTTTTATCTGCTCTTGGTTGTGGTCTGGTCTGGTCTGAAACAGTGTTGTTTCGGATTCCGCAGGTCCGAATAGGCACAAGTGCCTGTTCAGACCAGTGGAGGTTGGCTCCACTCATTTTGGCTGGTGGAGGTCTGGGAGACCTTTTGTCGCCACTGGGGGCTTGACCTTTATTTGTCTGCTAGTGCCTGGTCCAGCCCTTGTTTCTTCTGAGCCGGCCAGGTGAGACAGCAGAAGGGGTGGGACGGACATCCGATTGCGACCCAGACTAGCCGTGTTTTTCAACCTGGTCCTCAGGACTACGATTTTGGGCACCCTCCTGGACTCTCAGATCAGGTTTGATCAGATGGCTCTGGCGGGTTGCTGGGTACTGGAGAGAGAGGCCTGGCTGTATATAGCTGGGCCCAGCCACCAGTTGTGGAGAGTGAAAGCATTCAGTTCGGCCCCAGGCTGCAGTAGAACTATGCTGAGCTAGAGCCAGGATTAGCTGTTCCGAGTTAGCATTTGAGTTAGTGGAGCTAGGAGGAGCTGCTGTGCGAGAGTGGAGGTCTGCAGCGGCATGGGCGCCATAGCTGGGAGACTGCAACGATAGTGGTCTGACTTCACTATCCAATCTGGTGCAGGTGCAGGATGTACCTTTCACCGGTCAGTATCGCGCGCGTGCGCACACACACACACACACACACACACACACACACACACACACACACACACACACACACACACACACACACACACACA